>VZTM01042303.1:520-62644 GCA_013400555.1 Jacana jacana
TCAGCTGTTTTTTGTGTGTGTGCATCTACTACTGCCTATATAGAACTACTTCTACTTTAGAAGACAAACTACTATATTCAACAATAGTTACTTACTACAGTTCATTATTAAAAAAGGGACATAGGAAAGAGGTCAGTGCTCTGTCATCCTGCTTTGAATGCTCTCTGGAGTCCTGAGCTGGCTGAAGGTCTTGCAGCTCTCTGTAAGCCCGCCCAGTGACAGATAGATAGAATTACTGTGATCTGAAGTCAGGCATCTCCTCCAAGATCCTCGAGACGGTAATTCAGCCCTGACTCATTCAACAGGCTTTCAGAATACTTTTCTGTAGATTACCTGTCTTCAGGAACAAGGAAAAAAAATTAAAGTAACATCAAAGGGGTCTAGCAATTTAACCTCCTGCTTTTCTTGAAGCACAGGAAGAGAGGGCAATCTGAGAAACCAGTATGGATAGGAAAATAAGAGCAGACTGCTTAGAGAGGTTCCCTTCCCAGAGCTTTTTTGGAAAGCTTTCATAGCTCCACAAGACACCTCTTAATACTGCAGTTTCATCAGATCAGCGTTTACTGGTGCAGAAATCTCACTGACTTCATACTGCTACTCGTAAGACACAGCACAACACTCAAGTTTCCAACTAAAGGATCAAACACAGTTTACCCAGATGGTTTTAAGTCGAATGGGTTATGGCTCAAATGGTTCCCTCAACAGTGATAACGGAAACCTGGAGCATCTTTAGTCAATATTGAGCACAGATCACATGCCAAAGCAATGCTTAACAGCCTTATTTTACTCCTTCTTCCCGCTCTAGGTAGGAGTAAAGGTGTCAACAACCACCTGTCAGTGTTAGTGAGGTACACATCACTCTCTCAGTCTCACTTTTCTTCTGTGAATATCAAATTATCTTATGCAAAGAGCAAAGAAGCAGGACTTTGGAGTAAACAAAAGCTTGAGACCTACGGTCTGTTCTCATTTGCAATACAGTTTGAGACATCCAGAAGGTTCCTCATTACTAACATGGATTATACAATTTCTATTTTTCACATTAAACATCTATACTTCATTATTCTGTATTACAAAGAGACATATCCTACTTCTTGTTAACACAAGTAACATTTGTATTCCAGCAGCAACTAGTTATACGTTCTGTGAAGATGAAGAGAAAAATATATTTATATTTCTTGCTAAGACAGTTAATTGTTAATGTATCCTCCTATTGAACCAGATAGAGAGGCCATAATGCTAGCAGTGGTGGAGCATAGAACATACCTGTTAGAGATCACCAATTCAAAAGTTCTTATAGCTCAGTTATACATTTTGTATGCGATAAGTGACTTCCCCTTTCAGTGTCTGCACAAATACCCTCCATTCTCAGCTTACTGAAAACAAGCATAGAAGTACAAATAAATTTCAGACTAAAAATATGTAGCTGAAAATAGGAATCAGTGTTAATCCACTTGATGATTAAGTACTGCAGTTCTGTAGTAGAAACCACTTAATATTTAGCAGTTAAATAAAACATCTTTCAGGGAGCCAGAAGTGTGCCCAGAGCGTGTCGGTAAGATTTTCTCTTCATAAGAGTTGCTTTGAAATGAGGACATGGAGGTTGTGGTTTTGCTAGCAATTAACTGTGTTTCTATATTTTCCATGAGAAATTCCTGTCCTAGAATCATTGTCAGCATTTCTCAGCATACTTGTAATAGACCTTCGGCACAAGATCCTCAGCCAAAGCCATATGCAGACATATTCAGGGAATAGTTCCTCTGGCAAGCTGGCCTTTACTCCATCCTCTTTCCAGCCCCATGCAGACTGGAGCTTCAGCCTTTCTCATCCCTCACCAGCAAGACATTTTTCCATTTATTTTCTCCATCTGCCAATCTCTGTGCACAGTTAGATGATCACAACGGTAGCCATGGATTACTTCAGGTGAAGCAGAATTCCTAGTGAGATTACTCAGAGACAGCTCTTTACTACCAAAGCATATGATCTTCAGAGTAGAAAGTATTCATACAGGTGCAATAAATCCACAGTATATTCCATGGAACCATAAAGCTAACATGTATTCTTGAAAGAAAACTATACATCAGAGAGTATTGCTGTTACTAAGAGCACATTATACCAAATTATATGACACAATTCTTATTAAATGTGTTTTCTGAAAAATAAAAATTAATGCTTTACTAATAAAGTATCAATATGAGTTTCTCTAAACCTTATTCTTTCTATAAATTATTTCATTTAAAAGGTATATACAAAATTGGTGTGGTTTATGTCCTCTTGGTATCAGTACTAGATTTTGTAAACCACGCTTTCATAATAATTAAGCAGCATAAAAGGTTCAACAACTTCAGCCTCTGTAGGTGACAATTTGAAGTCTTGAGATAATGGCTGGTGAGGGAGAGGGAAGGCTATGGAATTTGTGCTTTCCCCTCTCATAAGTATATCTTATGGCACGATCACACCTCAGAAGACATCAGATTCCAAGGTTGACTTAAAATGGTCTGTCTGTCTTGAGGTGTGTTTTACTGTGATTGAAATATACCCTTATGTCCTAGAAGGCCTTACGTTTGCCTGTTGCTCACCAGCCCTGGATCCAGATCTCTCTTCACTCTCTGGGCTATGATGCACTCTTCAGAAGTCTCTAAATTACCAGTTTCTCACCAGAAATCTTTTAAGAGCTATATGGAAGGGAGAATGGGCCAAGGTCCTGTTTACTGACATTAGACCTAGGAAAAGAGAGGATTAAATTCCACGTTCACTGCTCTGATTTTATGTTGTCCCATAATTGCAGAGCTTCATTTCCTGCCTATAAATTGAAAAGCTCATTGCGATATACTTTTGCAAGCATAATTGCATACCCATGTAATTCAATCCTTACTGTATTTTACAGTGTGCATTAAATGAGTTGCATTAGAAAACAAACTCAATGATTGTCAGCTGCTAACACATTTAGAGAATTAAATCAAGCTTAAAACCATTGCAGCAGCATTTGACGCAAATCTTAATACAAATCTCTGTTATGTACCCAAAGAGATGTAAGGCACTACAAAACAGAATAGGAGAGGGAATGTGTGCCAATTTACTCACGCTAACAAAAGCTTCTCATAGAATTGTGCACCCCTTGTAAACAGTGTTTTGCAGGCACCTCAGTAAATGGGGAGGGGTGGAGGTGCAGGTAAAAGCCTCTTCTCCAGGGAGTCGGGTGCAGTTCCAAGGATGGTTTTCTCAGCTGGACTCTGCACATCCAGAATCCTCATCTGCAGGTGCTCTGAGTCTGTGGACTGTGCAACATAAGGCCGTGAAGTTCTAGCCACCTCTAGTCTAATTTTTAGAAGAAGAAGAAAGTGCTGCCTGTGTCCTGACAGACTATTCAAAAAACACCTGAATAGCAAACCCAGCTTAACAGAAGTGAAGGACTATGTAGACCATACATACAGAATGCAGGCAAAACCTGGAATATGCACTCAGCTTCAATGTACACTTAGCCCCATGTCCTACCCACATCCCTCCACCAGCAGGACCTGCCGCAGACGTGGTCTTTGCTTCCCCTGAAACATACACTTGGGCAAGAATATTTATTCCTTGCTGTCCCTGTAGAAGCAGTTGTCTCCCTCAAACCCCATCAGATCAATTCTTATAGTCACACTATTTTAAAACTTCCCTCCATTGGTACATGTACCCTCCTGCTACATAAGTGAGGTGTAATCACAAGAAGCCCAGGGCAGGGGGGGGAACCTCTGGGTCTTATACAGTCCGGACAGGTACAACTTAGTTCTTCCCTTTCCAATTCCCTCATGGCTTTCAGCTTATTGTCTTCTCTTGGTCCAAGTGATTTTATAGACACATTCTTCACTTGCAGCTACATCTGCTTTTTTACCACTGGTATGACTAACCGTGATAGAGTATTAAGAAGCTTAGCAAGAGTGGTGGGCATTCCACAAGCCAAGGGGGATATACTTTGCCTCAGACAGTCTGTACAATACTCAGAGAATATTAGGTGAAGAGGGGAGGGAAATAAGAAAGATGTGAGTTATCTTGCTATAATTTGCTTCTTTATCATGAGAGAAGCAATTACATCTTTGCTCCTACATCTGTGCAATTCTTTGTAACACAGACCATTATTAGAGCCTTCTGAAAGACAAAAGGAAAAAGCAAACCATAACACTTTACACAACATAAGCCACGACCCAGTAGATGAGTTTAGGTCTCTGGGATCCATGCAAGCAGTTTCTACAAATTTCACAGCCTAACACTGCCAGAAGGACAATTGTCTTTCTGACAAGAACCAGTCTCCAAGGTGAAAACAAGACTTCAGGCAATAATTTTTTTTTTCATCTCGTTATTTTAAAAAAGCCTATAAAAAACAAATAATGTACTATGTCTGTAAAAGGCAGGATCCAGAGAATCAATTAATTATTCTATACCCACCAGTTATCACTAGGTTAGCAATTGGCAGCATCCCAAAACACAATTCTGCTGTTTACACTGCTTCAGAGGAGGGACTCAGAGCTGAAACCTCCCACCTGTGGTCACACTGCACCGTCTCCAGGAGCCTCCACTCACTGTGCTGAGCATAGGCATCTTATTTTTCCCATAGCCACTTGCAGAAGCTCCAAACAAGGACTCTTGGGGGTTCAGTCTCCCCCAGATTGTGTGGGGCATGAACACTCATCATCTCACCACCTAGCCCTAAATGAGATGCCGCAAGTTATCACCACAGGACACTGGCAGATATTAGAGCAAGAGCGCATGGGAGTCTCACACCAGCAGTCTGGACCTCTCGAAGCTGTAGCCCCTAGTTTGGGGTTTGGCAGCCCTAGGAGACCCCTGTAGTTCCCATGAGTCTCACAACTCCATCCCAAAATATTTACATGGATCAAGAACTTCCTCACTACCCCTCATAGAGCCTGAACGCAAGTTTAGGCAGGCAAACTGCTGTCAGAGACCGACAGTTTCAAGAGCTGTGATCAGTTCCCTCTGCCACCTCTGCACCACTTGGCTGAAGGTCTGGACCTCCTTCTTGTTGGCATAAGGCCCACGAGGAGTTAATTTTATAAGCCCCAGCTTCGAGACTCCAACTCACAACCCCAGATATGCACATCAGTGTCCTTAGAGTATCGAGAACAGCAAAGCAAAGTAATTTGCTGTGGCCTGTTGATCTCCCACACCAAGGTGGGAGACAGGAAAGACAACAGACTGGATGGCCTGCATCCCTTCTTCTCCATATTGCACACTGTTACTCCTGGACACCCATTACTTGTGCAACCCACTCCCTGCTTACTGTACATGGGTGTGAAAACATACGCAACACATACATATAGGAAAGAACACAGGTGAACAAGATCAATTTTGCTTAAAATAAGATCACATGCCCCTCCCATAAGAGCCTGCAACAGGTTGTGGTACATTCGTTTCCTACTCATATGAACCCTTCTCACGCCTCACCCTTCTCCAAGACTGCTTGCCTACCTTCCGTACACAACAGCCTTCCCCTCAGTGTGCCCCGAGCAGCCTCTCCCTGCTGGCTCTCCAGAAAAAACCCACCTACTGCTCACTTGTGCCCTAGGGGCTCCCTTCTAGAGCAGCTGTGCCTAATTGACATTTGGGCAAGAGGAGGAAACAGACTCCTTTTAACCCTTTCCAGGCTGCTACAGGGGGAAAAGAAGGGGTGCTTTTACCTCCACATGGGTCACTATGTGCCAAACTGGAATGGTTACTGTAATTGTATTGCGATGTGGGTTGGTCTGATTGCTGGGGTAAAACAAACAAAAGGCAGGAGAAACTTTCTGTGGGGTGGTGAGGCTGATACAGCAATACACAGTATTCAGCTCCACAACTCCCATTTCTCTAAAGCACGTTGCAAAATGAAAAGAACACAAGTGAAGTGAATGAAGTGATTCAAGGGCTGGAGGAAACTCCCCACCGTGAAAGACTTTAGGAGGTAGTTTATTTATCTTGTCAGCAAAGAGCCTGAGAGGAGCACTGACTACAGTAAGTAACTGCATGGAAACAACAACAACAACAAAAAAATCAGTATTAATGATCTCTGTAATCCAGAAGAATAAAAAAGTTCAAATGGTGAGAAGGCTCATGTTTTAACTTTGTATGAGATGTAATTTTCAAGAAACCACCCATGAAGAAAATGAATGTATTCCTTTGTCAGTTTTTATCTTCATTATTTCAGGTATTATAACTCGGTAGCACTTCCCTTTTTTTTTATTCATATAAAAATAAACATACCTCTATGCCATCAGTAAAAATTATTATCTTAAAATTACAAATAATAAGATATTTATATGGTAAAATTTTATTAAACATATAAAAATGAGGCTAGTATGTGACTCCTGGTTACCTGACTATTAATTCTAACTTTGGCAGAAACCTAGTTTTTAGTATCTTTTCTAGAAAGGACCATAAGTTTCTAAGGAGATTTTAGGACTATGAGGCGAGCTAAGGCTAGAAATAAGCTTTTTCTCAAAGGAAATAAAGCAATGTACTTTCTGGTTTGGATGTTAATCGGTTTATGGGAGATTCCTAGAGAATTAGATAAAAAAGTTAACGGGTTTTCTCCCTGGCAGACCTCCCTAGAAAATCTACTGACTATCTATGGGGAACTTAAATCATCCTTCCAACCGTATTTTTAAATTTGTGTTCTTGAAGCAGCTCAATAGAGAAGATATTTGGTATTAACTTTTGTAGTTACAACAATGGTTTCTCAAGCAGTCTACTGATTTATTCTTTATTAAACCCTGTAAAGATTTTTCCAAGAGAGCTTAACTGTGGTTTGAATCATGTCAGCTTTTGCAAGATTTTACATAATTTTACCTTCTTTGTGATGTTCTGAGAGGAGTCAGCAGCTCGGTTTGCCTCCCTCTGGAGGGGCATGCTGTCCACTGATGCATAGGTGACACCAGGGGTGGTGGTGTGTCTTGACTAAGCAGATCCATGGTGAGCCCTGGTCTCCTGCAGAGCCAGGCTGAGGAAAAGCTCTACAGAGTGCAGTGCAGATATCTTCCAGATAACCTGCCAGTGTGTCTTTGTCTTTGAGTGTGGCATGAATGAAGACATGAGTGTGGGGAGGTGTCTGGGTGATAGGCCTGGGTGTCTGGAGAAGCTGAGAGATCTGCTGGGTAGAAATGGCCATTGCAAGTGCCCTCTCCTTTCTAATTCAGCCCCGAGGAGCTGTACCAAAAGTTTCTTTCCTGCCTTCAAATAAGATTTGCTGTTACTTTTCAGGGAGCATGTAAAAAGTTTAATGAGGAGTTCAACAGGCACGTTTTTGGGTCCTCCTAGCTCCTCACTGACTTCCAAATCCAACAAACAAACTCCAGCCAAATGAATGCACTTGCCAGGGAGCATGGCTGTCACCTCAGCAAGCCAGCCTTTGCTCCCTGCAGGGGATACCATGGATTCCAACACTATTGATGTTCATCTTGTTGTGACCCTGCTTCTGGAAGCTGCCAAGAAGAGAAGCAGAAACATTGCTGGTCTCCACACCAACCCAGGCACATCCTTGATCTACGTTTCTTTGCTGTTTGGCCAACAGTCTGGCTCATAACCCATTGTTCTGTCACAAAATTATTAAAATGGTACCTAAGGGAGATAATAGACTATCTCAGGCTCCTGGAGATGTTTTGTCTACGTAGAGGACTGCCTTTGATGGCCCTTAGAAAAATTACAATGGGCAAGGTTGGAAGCATACGTGCAATGCTCTTAAAACCTAAAAGGCAGCAGTGGTGGAGTGGTAGAGGAAAGCATCCATAGTCTCTGAAGCCTGAGATTTGGGTACAGCTTTGCCTGTGCTACTATGTTAAATAAAACTTTAATAATAATATTGTCCATCCACTTTTAAAATTCATACTGCAGTGCTTGTACCTGTGATCTCCTGCAGCAGCTCAATCCACCAATTAATGAAAAACTCCATAAAGAAACAGCAAATAAATGAATAAATGTCTCTCTTGGACTGAGGATGCGAGAAGACAGGGCTGTGACAGTGTTGCAGCTTCACAAGAGGTTCAGGCTGAGATTTTTAATCTTGAAGCAATAACTGCAAAGCTGTAGCTGTCTTTTAGTGGGAGGTGGTTAAGACCATTTTTGGTGTTTGGTTTCTATAACACACAACCTGGTGGCTGAAGGAAAGGCCCTCTCAACTCCAGTTCTGAAGAACAACTTGCGTCTCTGTTGGTCTGTTTGTTTTTTTCTGGAGGGTGCAGAAGACACCTTTCTACCTCTGTGACTCTCTGCACTATGGTTACCGGAGTCCCCATCAACCAAGTAGTGACAGGAGAATGAAG
Organism: Jacana jacana; assembly: GCA_013400555.1. Taxonomy (NCBI): domain Eukaryota; kingdom Metazoa; phylum Chordata; class Aves; order Charadriiformes; family Jacanidae; genus Jacana; species Jacana jacana. Next base: position 8,809 of record VZTM01042303.1, read on the forward strand.
ATGATTAATGAAGCAAATTTGAATCATAGAATCATAGAATGGTTAGAGTTGGAAGAGACCTTAAAGGTCACCAAGTTCCAACCCCCCTGCCACGGGCAGGGACACCTCCCACTAGAGCAGGTTGCTCAAAGCCCCATCCAGCCTGGCCTTAAACACTTCCAGGGATGGAGCATCCACAACTTCCCTGGGTTCTCCCTTTTTACCTGTCCTGGTTTGAGGTAAAACAAACCAATTTTCTATTCAGTAGTTTTACTTTTTTAGCTGGGCCTCTTCTAACTGACTAAAGTCTGAAATTAACANGGAGCCTGATACAGTTTTGTATAGATTTTTTGTATATATTTTTTTCCTTTCTTTTATAGTTATTATTTTTCTTTATTTCTTTTCATTATTTATTATATTACTATTATTTATATGTTCATTAAAGTAATTTGTTTTTTTTTTCTAAACTCCTGAATCTCTTTTATCCTTTCCTCTCCTCTCTTTAATTTAGGGGGGTGAAGAAGGGGTCATCTGTCTGATTGGTCAAAACCACAACATTACCTCACAGTGATGTTCTGGATTTAGGCATGTTTCTATAGTAAAAATAATGGCTTCAGAAGAATTTGTTGGTTTATCTCCTGGATTAATTCTATGGAGTCTTACAATATTTGGAATTAAAGCATCTTTCTGCTCCACAGAAAGCAGATCATAAAGAACAACCAAAATTAAAGAACATTTTGACTGATATTTAATATTACTAAAATAGGACATTTTTACAATTTTGTAATGGCAACAAACACCCCAAACCAGCCTGCCTCACCCTAAAATAACCAAGCATGAGAGGAATATCTCTGGAATATGCCTATAAGAATGGGGGAAGGGATTGGTCTTTCTCATTTGGTAAAGTATGGCACCGTCTCAGGACAAGAAAAAAAGCAAAGGTGTTTTTTCTAAAAAAATAATCACTTTAGTTCATAATTAAACCATTCTATACATTCCAGAATACCATACAGTATTGCTGCTTTCAGAGAATGCAATTTTTGATAATCACTCCTCTTTTTTGCAAGTGCATTTGTACGGACATTTAGGAGCATGTGTTTTTATGTCAACGTGACATACAAACTGCTTGGATTCCCAGAAACACTTTGACATTCTTTGGCATTTCCCTGACAACAGAAAATCACACAATGCAGATCCTTCACACTGGCTGTTTTCAAGGGGTCCTCCACGCTTTCAGAGAGGATCAATGCATTTCAGAACCAGTATCTGCATTGTGCTGAAACTACTTTGTGGAGCAGAGAATTAGTTTCTTTCATTACATTTTAAAAGAATAAAGATTTCTTTCTCTCAATATGAACTCCATGACTTTTTTCCCTGCCTTAAGAGATCTTGAGATCTTTAGGGCAGAAAGTGTACTAAACAATCCTGCTTTTAGGTGAGTTGTATGCTAAGGCTCCCTACAGTACTTTGGCTGTAAACAGCAAGGGTGAGTACAGTTTACCTACCCAGAATGTATGAGTTCAATCTATGTGACACACTGTGCCCTTGTGAGGCAATGCTGGTGTAGAACTGGGGCCTCTGGACTGTCCCTGAGAATACAAGTAGGGTAGATTCCCTAAAACCTGCAGAATTTGGAAGTGTTTTAGCCATTAAGATGATAATAATAATAATAATAATAACAACAGTAATAATAATAGTAATAACAACAACAACAAAGCTATTCTAAAAGTTGTTGGAGATTATTCTGGCCTTTATTTTAAAAACCTTATTGAATCTCAGCATGGTTCTGGGCATGACCTAGCTGACCCTGGTTGAGCAGGGAGGCTGGACTAGGTGACCTCCAGAGATGCCTTCCAGCCTCAACTATTCTGTGACTGGAGGGCTTTATTTTCTGTCTTGCCAGCTGCTTGCTGCAGCAGTGTTCCCATGCACTGCAAAGCTGTAAGACCAGGCCAAGACTTCTTATTACTCATGCTCACTTTGTGCTGTGCTGGTCACAGGGGACAGAAGCTTGTCAGCGAGCAGGAGGTAAGAAGGGACACATAAAGACATTGCACAGGATGTGCAGAAGTCACCAGAGAAAACACAATTATTCTCATTACCTGGGAGGAGGCAACACGCAGCGGGCTGCAAGGTGAGCAGCAGAGCTCTGGCAGATGTGCTGTGCAGTGCCTTGGGACCTTATGCCGGCTCTCCAGGTGGCCCTGGGACTCCTGTGTCATCTTCAGCTCCTGCGGGGATCTGAAACAGAGAAGAAAGGCTGAGGTGACTTGCTGAGTCTGTTTAGGAGCTCTGCCACTAAGATACAGAATACTTGGATATTCTAGATCCCCCTGAAACACTACTGAGCTCTTCTCCTCCCCAGTTTTCAGTATCACATAGCTGTCGGTTGATACACCTAAGTAGATACATACACAGAAAAACATACACATTTTACCAAGTTGAAAAAAATATGGTCGAACTGTTGCATAAAACTTAGGAATAAGCATGACTAAACGACCTAATGAAATATTAACACATGCACTCTTCACATTATAACTTATCAAGTGTATTCAACTTGCAAAGAAACACAAAGCAGCCAGATAGCAAGTGCTTGAACCCAGAGAAGCTCTGAACTGTGTGGAAGGAGCCACTGCAGGTGAAATATACTCGACGATTTTCTGCACTTTATACTCTGTAAATACTTTCACCAGTGCTCTGACAATAGCATCAATCTGGGCAAGCAAATACTGTCACAAGGGGTGTTAAGAAACTGGTAACCTGTGAAAGCAAAAAAAAAAAGAAAAAAAGTAATTCTCCGCAGGGGAGTGCCTGTGGCTATGACAGATGTCAACGTCACGGCTCGTACACACGGAGCCAAGTATCTGCAGGGGTGATTTTGCAGCCACACAAACTTGAGAATAACTGTGTAAGAGAATTTGGAATTTTCTGTTCATACTAAATTAAACCTGGTTTTTAGTATTTTTCTCTGTAGAGGATAACAGGATAACATTCAGAGACTGCCAATCACACTTAACGTTACCTCACAGAAAACTGCATTTCTGCTCTGGTTGTGATTATTACTTGCAAATATGTCCCATAATCATTTCAATACTTGTTTCTAAGCTGGCAGTATGCAATATTTCAGTCTAATAAACTATTTTCTTTCTTTCAGATCCAAACTTTTGGTATTTGAACCCAGGTTCATACCAGTTGAAAACCATTAAGAAGACTGAAGCCTACAGTGTCCATCTGTTTCATCACAGAGTTTGAGCAGTATGTCCCAAGACTTCGTATTTTCCTGCTTCCGTGTCTTTCCATAAAATAGGGTGAAGAACTACATTTCTTCTCAGCATTTTCACTCATTTGAAATAGAGGTGTAATTTTCTCATCTCCTTAAAGGAATCCACTATAGAAGGTGTGTGGGTTTTTTTCTATATGTAAGAAACATCACTATAGCTATATTTTACTTCAGATAATAAAAGTAAGTTGGAGAAATGGAGGGACAACTTCAAAATGACTGTGAATAATATGGTATTCATACTAATATGAATAGAAAGCTTAACTATCCATGAAATCGCATGGAATGGGCAGAGATCAAACTTCTTGAGAAAAATAGTAAATTTTTATTTGAAGACTGTAATTTGCTTTTACTAGTGGTCATAAGAATATTTAAGCACTTACTGTTTAAGATGCAGGTTCTCTATCTTATCTGTCAAGTTCCCCTTACTGCCTGAAATAAAGCCAGCTTTTTCCAAATGGATGGACTGTGATTAGGTGTGCAAACCATGAAAAAGTGTTATTAATACCTGCTAAAATGTCTCTACACATTTCTCTGGGAAAATGAGAATTGATGTGGGCAGTAAGAATCTTTTTATGCAGTGCCCCACTTCTGCTTAGACCAAATGCTGGCTACTTCAGCCAGGACAGTCCTGCTTTTCAGCCCTTCTCTTCTACAGATCCATTTGCAACTGCAACTTTGTGAAAAGTTATGTTCACCCCACACATACCATTAGCTGAGTGTTGGATCAAGCAAAGGCTTTGGAAAGGTATCCTGGCCATTCCCCAAATAGAGAATAGCCCAACCCACTTTTTCCTGAAGTGGGTTGGGATCTGGTTTTGAGTCTGGCTCGATCTACCCGAATTCTCGCCAGCCTCCAAAGGAGCAGTAAGATAAGCTATTTTCTCTATTTTAAGGCATCAGAAGCAAAATGCTGGGATTTTTAAGCCATGAAGAAAAAGAGTTCCAAATAATCTAACCAGCTCAAGGATTTCGAACTGCCAATATCACATGCAAAATAAAGGACTGTGCTGCCTTTCTGTTATTTGTGTCATTTTAATATAACTCTTCCTTGTCACAAGACTTTTCATGAAAAAAAGGCTATATTCAAATAGCATTATCTGAGGGAGGATGAAGTTAAAGAGCTATGACAGACTGAAGCAAAAAAATAAAAATGTTATACCATCAAAAGGAGACTTGGGTGACTCATTCAGCTATTTCATGCCTGGATAAGCCTATACTCGCATCACATGTTTTTCATTGATTTTCATAATATAAAAATAATACTTAATTTTGAGTGTGATGTGTTCTGTATAAAGATACATAAAGTATAATTGCAATCATTTGCCTATAGCACAGAATATTATCCCTGGATGCGTGATGCTCTCTGAAGCAGCAACAGGAACTTGGAGATACAGCAAATTCTCCAGAGAAGAAATAGAATAGATGAAACAGTTGACTTGTATATCCTGGACAGTGCAGGGTTGGTTTTGGGGGGGAGTGGTTGGTTGTCTGGTTTGCTTTTTGGGGGCTTTTTGGTTTGGTTTGATTTCAGTTTTGTTTAAGCACAATTTAATTAATTTTTGTACTACTTATGCAGCAGTGACTATTCAGTATGGGAAGGAGAGATATTGGACTTCAAATGATTATAGAGCAGAAAGAATACAAGAATATAGGGTTGGAAACAAAAGTGTTTAGAAATCAAGAAGTGGGAGAATTAATATTGCCCTTACAGCCTTGCTGTATTATATACATGCCTTATTGTGGGCGGTGGCATGTGCTGACAGGCAGCGCTGTGCACAGGACCTTCCTCCTTCAGCTTGCAGGACAGAGGTGCTCACAGAGTGAATCAGGGCTGGGCAAGGAAAAGGGCTAAAACCAATTCCTGCGCCTGTTGTAGGAACTGGAAAGCCCACAGTGGATGAGTCAGAAAGGATGAGCTCATGGTTGAAGCAGATTAATGCTGCCCGGGATACAATTTCTCTATCACTGCCTCAGCCACGGATGACTGTGGTGTGCCCCAAGTCACCCAGTGTAACTCCCTGCCTGCAATAATAAGCGGTGCTTGATCCAGGGGTCGACTTGTCCAAGTGCTGAGCTGCAAATGGTGTTAGCACCCGTGGCTCCTGGTGCCCTTCAAAAGCCAGGCTAGTCATACTAGCTTGGCTAGGTACCCCTTAAAACCAGAAAAGCCCTGTAGTAATGTGCAGAGGTCCCTCTGTGTTCAGGATTGCCCTTCCACAAGTTTCATTGGGCTAATATTATGAACAAAAATATGGATTTCCCTCTTGAAGGCACCGATGTGAGCAGTGTGGAGGAGCTGCTATAGCTGCCAGTTATTTTGTTTTGCCCAAACAATGCTTTCTAATCTAGCCTGGGCCCAGCAGTGTACAGAAAATTACCCTCAAGGTAGCCCTTCATTTTCTTCAGGCTGTTTTCCAGCATCAGTAGCTTCTGTGCTGCTAGAAAAAGGCATTCAGATAGTGTTACTTTTGCAAGCCAACCACCAGTGTAAAGGAAGCCTTGGCATCATGACAGACTGTGGAATTGTAATACTGTCATGTCGTCTTTGGACCCCTTAATGTAGTCTATATTTCAATGGTACTTTGGGGGGGGCAATGAGGGGGCTGTACTGTAACAAATTGCACCCAGATTTTCAAGCAACAAGATCAGCATTTCTCACCTGGCAAATTCATGCCAGACACGACTTTTTCTTCTACAATCCCCTGGTCCATACGAGCTCAGCTTTAACTCACATTGCAGAGGATAAGCAAGGCAAGTTTTTATAAACTACCAGTCAAACTGGTATCTAGATAAAAACAAATCACATTTAAAGCTTTTTGATTAGCCTTAACCTGAATCAGAGAGGCAGGATTATGCCTTTGTATGCAGCTTTTCCTCATAAGCCTTTTTCAGACTGTGCACTCTCCAGCTTTCCTGAATACAGGGCTTCACATTTCCAAGACCAGTAAGTCTTTTAAGCCAATGATCTTACTTTAAGGACAAGAAAACGGAGGAAGATATCAAAGCTGACTAAAACCCTGGTTAAGCAGGCAGAGGTCATGGTTCCTTACTTATTTCGTTGGACCTAAATACTTAAACGGAACATCGTCATTCTGCTTTAATTCAGAAAACAGAATTCATATAAATAAAAAAAATTAACTGTTAAATAGAAGCAGCAAAAAATATTAGGAGTCCAGGACAACAAGACTGTTGTTACACTTTTTGTAATAATCACAATAAATTTATGAAATAAATTATTTTCTTTATCTATTTCAATTCACCGAGCAGTTTCAGGCCAGACCAACTTTATCAATTTTCTGCTGTTGAAACTAAGTTAACTGCCCAAAGTCTGTGCTGATGAAGAATGTGCTAGCAGAGACAGACCTTTAAAACCCACATACATTGCAGCCTACAACTTGTGAAAGATTTATCTGTAATATTTGCTCATGGGAAGAGCAGAAATCTATGCTACATCATTGATTTAACTTCAGCATGTCCCCAAAAACTAGAAATTCTATTATGATTGTAAAGCTATTTTCAAATGCAAACACTTTCATTTGATAAACCTTTTAAAAAATATTTATCCTATTGCTACAGAACTCTTGCAGAATATTATATGTGCAATATTAATAGAAATCTTGACAGACATTAGGCTAGCTTCCAATAGGCTTTTGTTTTGGACAGTGCAGATTCACCAGGCAACCCAGTCCTGTGTGTTGCAAGCAATTAACGCTCCTAGTAACGCATATACTGTGTAAGTTGTTCCTTCTTCAAGCTCATGCGGTACCTTGGCTGTCCATTCAGTGTGTGTTTGATAATCCTAAGAGAGAAAAGCTGCAATCTAACCAAAGAGCAACAGCAAAGCTCCTCCAGACCCCTAAAGTATATACAGTAGTACAAAGAGTACTCTAACAGGGGCATTATTCAAAAATCATTTTCTTCCTCTTGTGTAGATCCTAAAATGATGAACTACAGAAATTATTTTAGTTATTTTTCCTTGAACTTACCAGCCACTCAAGACTATGCCCAGTGCAGTCTCCTTGGCATTTTCTAGTAGCAAAGGGATAGAAAATGTTGGTAGGAGTGTGCTGTCTAGCACATGGAGCTGAGACCAAAGCCTGGTGGGCTCAGAGCACTACATCTGGCAGCAGAAGAGGTGCTCAGGTGCCAGAAGACTCTTTCCTGTTGAACTTGGCCTTTTCCCCTACCTGAGGTTCTGAAAGGCAAGCAGACATTAAGCCAGNTCCTTGATCAAAAGCTCTCACCATGTCCCATAGTGCTCACCAGTGCAGAACTTCTCATTGCAGATTCTCTGAATGTCCTGGTATCACCTGTCTATCTGGACCAGCCCACACTTCTACAGGGAGACCTCCAATGTTACATACATTTGACCTGTTGTCAAATCGTCCCATCAATATAATGTTTGGACCTTCTGCAGCATATTTACATACACAACTGCACTGTGCAGCTGCAATTACGACTAAAGGGGACAGATCTTTCCAGATACATCCGTTACATTACAACCACACCTGGAATACGATCTAACAAACACAAAATGCCCATTGCCAGGAGTTTGGAGCTAAGCTGGTCTGGCAAGCAAAGGATCATAGTCACTGCAATGAGAGCTTTCCTGTAGATGGCTACTGCAACAGTGCCATGGCAAGCTCTGCAGGGAGAATGAGAAAAGCAATTGTGACCTTCCTGATGGGGCTGGCCAAAAGCATAACCATCACAGAAGACATACAACCAGCAAGAAGACAGCATCCAGCACAACACTGCATGTTTGAAGACTGCATCGAAATACCAGGGCAGCTCACTAGAGGAGAAATACCTCAGCTGTAACAGAACAGCAATGTATTTGCAACTCTGCAGCATAACATTTACCAGAGACACACTAAGCCTGAGGCAAAGCTAAAGTATAGAGACGTCATTTTCCCATGCATTGATAGGAGGAAAAATACAGCAAAGCTGGGCTTGCCAGAAGGTTTCGATCAAGTGTGTCAGTGGCTGTGTCGACTGAGTAATAAATCCAGTTGCTAGGTTTTTAATTACTCCCTAGCCCCCAGCTTGGGGTCCTAAAATGTAGGATGTAACGTGAGGAGAAGACTTCACAGGGCTTCCTGGCGAGTAGGATTTTTCTACAAGACATCAGAGAGCCATGCTGGATTACTGAGTGTGTGGCCTGAGCTCTTCTGCAAAACTGTTGAAGACTCACATATCCAGGTGTGCTTAAATGAACACATTTTACTCTCTAGCAGCAGTTTATAGCTGCTGAGGCTAGGAATGAGAATAGGACAAAGGAGACTGAAGATCTGAAATATGGTAGGCGACCAGGACTGCCTCTGCTGTGGGTTAGAGCCGATTTGTACAGAAATACTCTACCTGAGCAGTATTTATTTGCGCGCTGTGGGTGTTAATACAACTCAGAGCCATCTTCACAAGCTGCAGGAAAGTCATTGCACACAGATGCTCTTAGGAAGCCATTACTCTCAAAACTCCCATTAGTTTCAAGAGGAGATCCCAGCTGATATCATGGGAGGTCATAGACCCATTAAAATTTGCAAATGAAAACCATAGCTTCCCATGAATGAAATATTTCTACAGAGATGCCCAGCAATTTTAGGCAAAGTCTAGTGTATTCAGGTCCCCCCTGGGATCACAGGAAGTGAGAATAGGCACCATTTTAAAATCAATTGAAGCTTTCATGAGCTAGGTGCAATTTTCAGAGCAATCATGTTGATTCTGCAGATAACCATTGTGCAAGTTAAGAATATAAATTGTGTGATATAAAAGAAGGATTAAAAAAACAATTCCTTTTGAGCTCACATAACTGCAAATGAAAGACAGCAAGAAACATCGGGGAGTCACTTTTCACAGAAGCACAGGTAGCAGGGGCTTAATTAGCATCAGATCATATGTATCAGACTGAAAATGTGTAATGAATAGCTAGCACTTTAACGTGAGACAAGGCTGATAATCTGCTCCATTCTTTCAGAAAACATCTCTCTATGTAGAGAAGTGATCCTGGCCACAAATAATCCTGCTGACTGCTGTACATCTGCTAAAAGGATAAATTTGAGCCTAAAGCATCTAAACATGAGCCTTCAAAGTATGAGCCAAAAAAGTATATTCAATGACCCTGTAGTTTATATATGGCAGAAACTAGAACTTTCTGCCAGATCGAACCGCATCAGAGATGTACAGTTTACCTTTAATGAAAACAACCTACAACAATCTTTTGATTAGCTTTAAATTGATTAGTAAGGATTTATTTTCCTTACATCTGACTAAGACAAAGTATCTGCCATGTTTAGAAACTATACTGGTACATTTTGGGGACAATTTTATAAAGTTCTATTAACTGCTGTAAGTTTTAAAGTTCTTCTGAGATTACTAAAAAGAGAATGAATGGTCTGAATGCTCTACAGGGAAGCTGGTGGCGTCAGATGAACAAGACACCAGTTGGGTTTGCATTACTTTTTCACCCAGATGTTACAGAATTTACCAGCATGTCTCTAGGGAATTCTCTTCAGCCTCCAGCCTGCAGGCCTGGTCACATGAACCAGTCTTTAATAGCCATTCCCTCTTGACTTAGTACCTTATTTCAAGTTTCTCCTATTTTCCTTGGAAAAATCTTCCACCTGCAGATTCCTGCTAGTTACTGATCTGGTGATAATATTCTGTGAGGACCTGGATGTCTCCTGCTTCTCCAAACTGTCTCTGCAGACCCACTCTGCAATGATCCCAGCCCCGAGCAAATAAATGTTTACAGTAAATAAACATTTGAGGCCTCCTTAACTCTCAGGCACTCGGTCTTCTTTCAGAGCACTGCAGTTACCTGTCTTGCTCTGTCATGGTTTCAGTATTTGCCAGAAGAGTGTTTCCTACAATGCCTCCCCTTTCCTTGCTTAGCCTGTGTTGTGGTTCCTGCTGCACAGCGAGGACAATCAGGGCTCAGCCAAATCTATCACTGGTCACCCAGTTTGCTCACAGATCAATCCACTATTTTTTCACTACCATCATAGGACATAATCCTTCATCTAGCAGTCTATTGTGGGAAATAGCCCTGCATTTACCAGTATGCCTCTTCACACAGCACAGCAGGGTCTAGCTCTGAGCACTATTTCTTCCTTCCCTGCTCCTGTAATTAGATAGAAAATAGTACTGGCATGTTTAAAAAGAAAATTTCCTATTATTATGCTTCTCTTACCTTACCCTAATTTCTGTCTTTGTTTCACACTGCAAACATTGATTCTATGGGGACCAAGGCTCAATAGCTCACCACAGAAAAGGACAATAAAAAAAAAACAGATTTTCATCTGTATCTTGTTCATTTACCTACACAACTCTGAAACAGACTTTAAACAAGAGCACTTAGTGACCTAAAGAGATTTTAAAAATTCTACTTGTTGATGGAGCTGACAAATTTGCTTGCACATTTCGATACCAGCAGTTCTCCCTGCTTCAGATCATAAATCCCTGAAACCAGGCTTTTAAAAGCATAGAGAAACACTTCAGCCAGGGGGATGACAGCTTAGCTTTTGGCCAGAACTGAACCTGATTTATGATGTTTGAAGAAGACCAAGAAACAGGGGAGATAAAGTATTTTTATATTTGGATGCTTCTGTTTACCTAATTCACGATGTCTTCAGTTTAACAGCTTAATATTTATTTGAACAATCATGAGATAAGAAGAGGATTTCAGAATTGCCTCTCATCTCCATGAATAGATTACAGGCTAAATTGCAGAAGTTCTCTGAATTCAAACTGATCAGGGAATACAGAGATGTGACAGTTTATCATTAAAGCACCGAGGGTTTCTTTGTGCTTTTCTCCCTAAACATTCAAATCCCTCTCTTAAATACATGGGGGTCGCGATCGAGTCGCCTCTTAACCTTCAACCGCAGTAAGCAAATAGATTACATTTTCAGATCCTCTCCCTACCATTTAAAAATCTTTCTTGGATCCTTTTACACAAAAGCATGCTAAGAAAGATCCTAGAGCAGGGTCTTACATTCCTGCAGGGGTGGCATTATTATCCTGTACAGAAACAGCGCGCTATTTCTGCTCATGTGAGAGGTGTCCTTTGACACGGTGCCAGGCGGATTCTTTACTCTCACAAATGCTACAGCACACAACAGAGCAGTGGGCTGCCCGATTCCCCTTCACTAGGGAGGCAAAATACAGATCTAGTAACTCATCAGATTGCAGTCCTACTTTTTATCTTTAATATTGATTGATCACAGACTGGTGGTGATGGTGGATGTTTTTTGTTGGTTTTGCTCTGTTGTTTGTTTTTGGTTTTTTTTAATTAAATACTGTTTACAGAATACAAGACAGGTCCATGGCTGTGTCTGTCAGTTTAATCTCTGGACTAAACACTCTCTCTGTTCATAATTCCAATACACAAATGTCTCAATTGATCCTCATAAGCCTTATTCTCCAGGTCTCTCACCAGCTTCGTTGCCCTCCTCTGTACTCGCTCCAGCACCTCGATACCTCTCTTGTGCTGAGGTGCCCAGAACTGGACACAATACTCAAGGTGTGGCCTCACCAGTGCTGAGTACAGAGGGACAATCACCCCCCTACTTCTGCTGGTCACACTATTCTTTATGCAAGCCAGGATGCCATTGGCCTTCTTGGCCACCTGGGCACACTGATGGCTCATGTTCAGCCACCCGTTGACCAGCACCCCCAGGTCCTTTTCTGCCAGGCAGCTCTCCAGCCACACTGCCCCAAGCCTGTAGCAATGCATGGGGTTGTTGTGGCCCAAGTGCAGGACCTGGCACTTGGCCTCATTGAAGGCCATGCCATTAACACTGGCCCATCTATCTAGTCTGTCCAAGTCCCTCTGTAGAGCATCACTGTCCTCAAGCAGATCAACACTCCCACCCACCTTAGTGTCATCTGCAAACTTACTAATAGTGTTTTCTATGTCCCTATCTATATTGTCAATGAAGATATTAAAAAGGAAAGGCCCCAGTACTGAGCCCTGAGGAACACCACTTGTGACCGGCCACCAGCTGGATTTAACTCCAACAGGAGAAACAGGATAAGAGCATCTGAAAACTTCAGCCTATCAATTACATGAAAAGAAAAACACTTTCATATGAGGAAATGTGTACAGCACTTGGGCTAAGTGAAGATGGACATACATCTTCCCTCTAAAGTGATGGCAGCATAACTATTTTTTTCATAAATAAGTAAAAAAATCTGCCAAGGAAGCAAGTTATGGCATCATGTATGCTCAAATAACTAGAAGTCAAAGTATGAAGGCACTGGTTCCAGTCTTGTACTGAGGATCTCCTGCAGAAAGCAAGCACCCAGGTTAGACGCAGAAACAAGTCTCTACTCACTGCACGTCACCTTTTGAGGACAAGGGCAGGAAGCAGCAAAGTGCCCAAAGTGATCAGGTGAGATATGGATGACATTTACTAACACTGGTGCAGTGAAAAGCTGGAAGATGAAATGAGAATGGTGACACTGCCCTCCCTCAAAAGTGTGATGGTACCCGATAAATGTGTTTCCTTGCTCTGATTGCAAAGATGGAAAAAGAATTATCTGTATCCAGGTAAGAGGCACTCATACTCACTTTTTTAGTCAGATGGGATAATTCTGTAGGAACGGAGGCTGCAACTGCTATTTGACAGCTCCTGTATTCCCCCCAGTGTTCAAAGAAGGTCCAAGAGAGCTTAATCAATGAATTTGGTCAAAGTGGCTGGATTTGAATGCATTAGAACTAAATCTAAATGGGATTAAGAACATGGCTTTTTTCAGAAATGATTACTTTCTTATAGTATATTTTTAAAAATAAAACTTCAATTAACTTTAAAAGATCAAATTTATAACTGCCCTAATATGTGCTAACACTTGATAAAGAAAAGGATGATTAAGAGCTCCCCTTCACAACAGGATTACTTTTCATACTAAACAGTCTTGCCAACAACCCACAAACGTGAACTTTTCCCATAGATTCAAGTACTTCTTTGGTTTTGTTCAGCCATCAAACCAGTGGAAGAACCCCAATCCCTTAGCGATTCCACCCAGATGGTAAACAGCAGATGATGACTCTTTATATGAGAGTGTCTGCCTTGTGTGATGCTGGCTGTACAGAAGAGCTGAGTGATGAATAGACAAACCAGACCCACATCCAACTATTCCTTGCCTCTTGCCCTACTCCTTCTGTGGATTAGGTCCTGCCGCTCAAATTATATGCTTTCCCACACCAAAAGCAGTTTCCAAAATGCTGTTTAGCTGTTGCTTCAGCTGTATCCCTTTTACTTACAGCCTTTCTTTTAATGATCATGCCAAGTATGTAGCCTACTGCACAGTGTTGGCAGTGCAGACACTATTCAGTCCTAGGGTGGGTGACATAAATTAAAGAGGGGCCATCTCCTGGCATGACAGCCTTTTACCTTTGTAGAGTATTTGTACCAAACACGCCTGTGACAAATCTCCTGTCTCCTTCCTTTTTCTTGGATTATGAGTATAATAAAACACACCCTGTGACGTTAATGGTCAGGTAATATTGGTTGAACTATTTGGATGCTAGGAGACACTGCAACTGAGGTAATTTGTTCAAACAATGTATTGGATTACAGGATTCTTTTTGCTTTTTTGTTTTGCTTTCCTCTACAGGACCTATTTGTAAAGTGAAGGAAGTAGGAGCTTGCTTAATACAGCTATTTGGTGTTTTATCTCACCTTCATTGCCTTGTCTAACCACACACTATTTCTCTTCTTTTGTGACAGGTGAATTGTTTCTTCTCCTGCACTTTTCTGCACACTCACACTGTAATGTCTGAATACATAATGAATTGGTGTACATTTCCTGTCACAGCTGCCTGGTTTCACTTTCTCTCTCTTTTTACAGGTGGAAGATCAAGAGAAATTAAACTGTCAGACCATTCATTCATTGTGTGGTCTGTATGGTCAGCGTCAGAGAGGTAGGATTTCTCCACTTGGAGCACTTACATTATTTAAGCTTGTACATGATAATTATGTAGTTCTGTAACAACAGATGTGCTGGGGACATGGTGATGTGAACTAATTTTGATCTTCTAGGCAAACTAGTAGTGCTGGGAAAGCCACAAAGAATTGCTCTATTTGTATTATGCAAGTGAATGCCACCCCTTTCATAGCCCAGTGCCACATAATCTAGACATGACCTCTAGCTTTGAAGCCCAGTTTCTAGCTCTTTAGAAGTGATGTTGTTTGACTGTTAAGAGTTCTTGTAACTCTTGCATCAGAAAATAAGGGCTATAAATCAAAGGGTTTGTCTGCACAGCAAAATGAGGTGTGTCAGCTCTTGCCCAGACAAACTAGTACAGCTAATGCCATGGGTGAAGGAGACTCAAAACCTACTAGGTTTTGCAATATGTGAACTGGGGAAGGACCCAGGTGACGATTGATGCTCATGAGGTACAGCCTATGCACACAGGGGAAACTTTTTATTTATGGTTCTGTTTGTGGCTTGCAGAAGCAAATACCCTGCATTTACTAAGCTGTTATGTATGGTAATTCTAAAATGAGGCCCCTCTTTGTCAGTTCCTAAGGGCCATCACTGTCTCAAAGCAGTGATTCAGGTGGGAGCTCTGTGTGTGGAGGCAGCTGCTTGTCTGATGTCAGTGTTTCATTGCCAGAGAGATCCCTCTCACAGAGGCTTAGACCATGGGGTTTGCAAGATTTCCCCTTGAAACTGCATCTTCTCACTAAGAAAAGGAACATAATTTATCGACTTTTCTTCCAGAAGCTGTCACCAGCAACAGTAAATTGTAGAGGATAAAAGTCTTTCTCTCCATGTCAGTTACAAAAGGTCAAAACAATGCCCCTTGTCTACGTGCCTGTCTTCTCTTTTGTGGACCCTTTTGGCATGGTCCCTAACTCTAGTCTTTCCACCTTTGGTGCCCCATCTGGTCCTATCCTCCTCTCCTGCTTCCCTTGGTTGCCTGCTCAGTGTTTGAAGGCTCCTGCTCCTCTGGGCGCTCCCGCAGGACCTCACCCCACCTCTACCAACACTTAATGAAACACTTGTGCCCAAATACATCTGAAAGTAAATTAACATTTCACATATTGCTACAAACTTGGGCAGAGAGCCCAGCAAGAATGGTTACTCCCTTACTGCCTTCGAGATCAAAATCCAAAATGATTGATTCTGCTGCTATCAGCACCTGGGAGCCCAGCTGATCTCTCTGATAAGTCGAGGTACAATTAGTCCCACAGCAAACACAGGACAAAAGCTAATAGCCCAGCCACTGGTGTGATGAAAGCTTACAGTTGATAGTGCCTGAAAAGGCCTTACTTCTTCCAGTGAACACCAGATATTTATTATGGAGCCTGATTGAGATTTGAAGACGAGTATATTTTAGCCAAAAGAATCACAAATGTGTGAAACCTTGAAGCCTGTTGTACTGTTCCTGCCAGCTGAACAGCTTGCGAGAGACTGCAATGATACATCTGAAACTCAGAAGCTTCAGAATTTCTTTGCCTTTTTTTCCTTTTGCTCAGCCTTACTTTTGGGTAGAACTGAAAGCACCGTTTTTGAAAGCATCAAACCTGAATATAGCCACAAAGGGTTTATATTCTGCAGTCTTTAAAAGGAAGTATTGACTGCTAAGGTCTGTATACAGGTGACCAGTCCTAAAGCTGATCTACTAAGAAAACAACCTGGAAAACAGTCAAACGTGGCAGAGGATGGAAAGGGGAAAGCAGCCAGCCAGCCACAGCTGGGACTGCGCTGTTCAAACAGGAACTGGAAAAGAAAACTTCCCAGCATTTCAGAGAGAGAGAGAGAGACAGGAGCATTGGGAACTCCCTTTAGGTGAAACCTCAAGAGATAGGGAGATGCTGGTTTATTGGCTGTTACTGAGACCAAATTGGCAAAGCTGAGACCCATGTTGAAAGAGTAAATGCAGGCGGGTTGGTTAATTGGGAAAGGAGAAGGTGTGAAAAGGGACTGCTAGGTAAAACAAGTCCTGTGATTGGGGCTCCGTTGTTTACCTGCCAAACACCCATACAGCTGATCAACACAGCCTGGAGCAGGACAATAAACCTGATTTTGTAACCATACTGCGTGTCTGGTTTGCTTCCCTTGCCAAAGAGATCCAGAGGGTATCCTTGAATGCCAAGCTGGAAGGGGTTGGAGGGTGGACTGAACACCATTTTAACCCTAGTGCTCCCAATCAATATTCCTAACACACATCCAACTATATTCCATTTATTTATTTTCATTTTAATGAAGAGTTAATGCAAGAAGAAGTGTTTAGAAGTAGTTTGTGTTGTTGCAGACTATTATCTAAGCCTGTTTACATTCTTCTGCTGCACTATCCTTTGTAGCAGCCCTTTGCTGAGCATCGGCACAAAGGCAACGTCCATGCTCCAGCAACACCTTGGTGTTCAGGCTGTACCCTGTCCCCCCTGTTTTCCTTCATTAACATACTGCTCAGGGAAGGTTGAGAGACTTGCCAAAACTGAGCACTTTATGCAGTTATTTCCCTCAGTGAAGCAGTACATGGGAGCTTGTGTTCAGTCTGTTGTGTCTGTGCCCTTGTCCTCTTTCCACATGCGTGTGCTCCTCTCCACGTTATTTCCTGGTTCCCTGGTTAGCAGACCAGAAATGAAATTTCAGCAATACAGAGAACTCCTCAGGGTGCAGGCAGCTATCAGTCTCTACTTGAGCCAAGGCATCGCTCTGTTAATTCACCCACAAAGAAAGTTTGAGAGACAAAAGAATTAAATCTATTAGATGGGGGAAAAAAACAACAAAACCAAACCCAAACCATAAAATTGATGAGTTTGTAGCTGACAGCCAGCTAAGAATAAGCTCGGAAGCAAAAGCTCTGGCAGCACATTGCTGCAGCCACACAGTGAGATCTTTTCCCAGTCCAGTCACATGAAAGGTGGTTTGACAAATCAATACTTAAAAGCTGCAATTTTGCATGTCTCAGGCAATTCCCTCAGTGAAGTTTGGCACAACAGCAAAAAGAGAAAATACCCCCCGACTCCCCTGCCAGGCATGCTTGGTGTGAGGTCTCACCTAAAGCATCCTGGCCTATGTGGGCAGAGAGGAGAGCCTTGCCAACACCACGGCTTCCTTCAAGCTGTAGCTGTCCTCAGCTGAGACCACATGAGATGTAAGCAGGGCATGAGATCCCCCTTAAGGAAAACATACCAAAGAGAAAGGCTACAGACAGGTGGAGGCCTGTAATTGAAACTACAGGTCCTGAAATCCTACTTCCACACAGGACACCTGCAAAAAGGCTCAAACTCTTATTCCAAGTGGAATTTTCCATCTGGCCCTGTACTGAGCCCTCAGGAGCAGCACCAGAGTCTAGCCTTGGTGCTTTGCCTTGAGAGGACACCCCCAGCCATGATGTGGTGACAGAATGAGCACCTTTGGCTAGGAGGTATACACTTTCTCCAGGAAACAAGAAGAGGGTCCTGTCCACAGCTTAGGCTTATCTGGTATGCTCAGGTCCTGTGCCCCCCTTCATATTGATAGCTCCTGTCTAGCTGTGGGGTCAAGCAGAGCCTCAGCTCATGTCCACATACTCCACAAGTCACAGGATTGGTGAGGTTTTCATACCAGCTCAGACTCAACCTGGCTGGGGTGTCTGCTCTGTTCTGCATGTTTATGCCTCATTCCTAGACAATCACCTTCTTCTCACAGGCTCTGCACATGTAAAATGCTTTCTCGTATCCTACTCCTACAGGTTAGCACCAAGCAGGAAATGCATTTGAATGGTTGCACGCAAGAAACACAGTTGCTATGTGAGACTTCACTTGGCCTAAATCCATCCAAGCACTGGCTTTATGAGGAGATGAAATGGAGGTCATATTATTACAGGTGTGTTTCAGGGCATCAACATATACCTCCACCACGCCACAGCCTTGAAGGCATGTCAGGCATCATGACAGGGTGTACTTCTAAAGGTGCCAGAGACTCACCACAAAGGCACTTTGGCATGCCAATGGGTTTTAAAGCAGTTATTCTGTTGGTGAACTGAGCAGGGAAAGAGAATACAAGAGCCCAGGGTCCTTCAGAAGGGGATGCTGCAGCAAGAGGTGGTCAGAGGAGAGGGAGGACAAGGCTGAAGGAAAGACCTTCTCCTCCCAAGGAGAAAGAAATGGTAATCAAGTGGATAGTAGGGAGGTCTTATGGCAGTTATGGACTTAGGACAGTGATATGGGTGACAGCTGGGATTTTATGAAGCATATGAAAGAGTGACATGCTTTTTAGGCATTTTGAGCCTTTTCCGCTGCTGTGTGATAAGGGAAATGCAGCTGCAAGAAGGCACATGGCTTAGATAAGAGGAGGCTAATAAACATATGGATGAGGTTTAAACCCGGCTAGATCAAAGGAATATATTTGGCTATTCTTGTAAGGGTTTTATCCTTGCCTTGCTATTTCCCCTCAGATAGCAAAACTCATCCTTTAGTCCCGGGGCAGTTCAGTCTCTTTCTCTATGACTCCAAACAGCATTTATGAGAGTCTAAAAAGAAAACTGCTCACACTAGCTCCCAGCACAGCCCTCTGATTTCTCTCTAGTCTCAGCTTCTCACTCCCCAGCATCACCCTCAGTCCTTTACAGCTGCACCCATCCCAAGCTGTATTTACATCCCCCCACCAGCCCCTGCACCCCCAGGTTGGCCCAGGATGCTTTACAGCTCTGGCCCTGGGGTGGGAAAAGGAGGCGCAAGATTGGGTCTTACCCTTCTCCAGGAGTGAGGCCAGAATTGTTGCACGTAGATGGATGCACTGACCTAGATAGGCTGTCTGCAAGTCTGCTAACACCTCCTGCACCCGCCAGCACCAATAAAAGCCACCATCACTCTCCGCTGCAAGTCCTCACTCCATAGCTAAAGCTGCCAGGACTTGTTTTAATGGGTTTTTTTCCTGTGCACATTGCTTAGATTTTTGCAATAGTCCTTTCTGGCTAGCCTGACCCTCAGCAGAGGAGAAGCTCTTGCCCTTCAAGCCACAGACCTTTCCCCACCCAACCACTGATTGCTGTCACCTAGCTCAGCTGCCTGGCCTCAGTTAAAGGGAGGGCTACTTGAACACCAGAGGATATGCTTTTTTCTTTAAGGAGACCAGCAGATCTTTCTGTGCCTGTTCACTCACATTTAATCCAGTAAAGTTAGCTAAAAGAAAATGACAACAACTAGAAGATAGCATTGAGTGTGATTTGGGGACAGGATTTGGTCCATTGAGGAACAATAACTCCCTCTTTAAAGTAATATCTACTTTTCCTACTTTTTTTTTTCCAGCAAAAAAACAATCCATGTTTACTTTCCATTGGTATTTGCCCAACAGACAATATTGTCTAGTTTTGAAAACACATCAGGCCACACAAAAGAGCTGCTAGATTCTTACTGAGATGATGATTCCTTTTGTATCCTCATTTTCCTTATCTTGGGATCCAGGCTGTCATCCTTAATTATTTTTAAATGAACTGCTGTGTCTTATCTCTTTTAGATTATTTTATCCTCTGTTCACTTTTGCATCTCTTCCTTATTCAAACATTAAAAGGAAAGAATCATGATTCTTCTTCTATGATTATTAGTGTTTTAGCTCATCGCTTCTTAAATTGGGGAAACTTTAAAAAAAAAAACCAATTTATACTCAGCTTTCCTACTCTGGTTCTCTGGTGTGAGTGTCCTTCCTGACTGCTCAGCTCCTTCCAGCAGACTTTTCTCATATGCTGGATGATGAAATGCCACGTCTTCCACTTTGCCTGGAACATATTAGCTACGTGATGTTGGAGAAGGACTCCTAGAAACTAGAATAGGTTTATCTGCTTTATCTGCATTACTCCACTTCTCCTGCCACATGAACCACAAGCCTAAAATCGTGACCCCTATGTCCCTCCCTGTCAGCCCCAAACACCATGCCCCTTTCCACCCTGCTTAACACCATTTTTGTTAAGAACAAATTTAGGCACAATACATTTGTGCATGGAGTTTGCTGTCTCCAGGCTGTGCTTCATACCACAGAAATGCAGTATTCCCTGTTGCACCCTGCTCTGCAAGAAGGAGTGAATATGCCTACCAGTGTATATGAACATACCCACCAGTGAATATCACTGTCATGGGGCTTCAATATGGTCTGGGGGTTTGAGACAGACACCAAAGGGACTGGCACTTAGGATAAAATGTTAAGAACTGTTGCTGTGAGCGGCATGAAGGGACTGAAGTTCTTTTTTAGATGGTTAAAGTGTTTGTGGGGTGTTCATACAAGCCTTCCTAGCCCCTTGGCATCTGAATATTCTTAGATCTCCAGGGCTTTCACCTGGTATCCCCATCTGTGACAGGGTGGACCCTGCGTGGTCATTGTGTTATGGCTGGCCAGCAGCAGCAGCCACTCACTCATCACTGCTGTGGCCTGGGAGAGGAGAAACCTGCTGCACCTGGTGGAGCTGCCCATGGTGCAGGGGCTGAGAGCCATTTTCAAAGGTGACTTTGGTACACAGGTGCTTCTTTAGGAAACAGGCAGGTGGTCTAAAAGGGTGACTGACAGAGCTCTGAGTGGGAGAGGAGGAATTGTGACCCCAAGCTTTTCTTTAAGATTATTTTAATTGTTGCCTCTTACTTACAAAGAGCAAAGCTTGATGTATACAATCTAGTCCCACCATAACAAGGACAACATGTCGGTAGATGAATGCCTATGTAGCTACATTTCTGTTTATTTAGCACAATACATGCTCCTAGTGATCAGTTAAATTCAAATTTGGAAAAGCGGGGACTGAGTGAAAGATTTTTTTTAGCATTTTGATTACCACAAGCAGAAAGTAATGAAGTAGCTCTGTGCCATAACACTCAAATTGGAGCCTCTCAGGAGCCATTTACCTGATATTTTATCATATTAGGCTTAAAACTAAGAAATATTCTGTACAGAATTACATAAATCTGCAAATAAAAGAGGGTAGGTAAAAAGCCAGGACAGGCAGATGGAGAGTAGAAGTGGACCATGTACATGGATTAGTAAGAGGCAAGAATGCACCACTGGGCAACAAGCTGCACAGATACAGACATAGAAATAATTAAAGTGGCCCAAAGAGTGGTGTACAGCACCCAGCAAAGCAATCAGAGCTCCACACCAGAGAGCAGAACAGTAACTGGCATCAGAGCAGAAGCTGAAATGAAAGCTGACAGTGGAACAAATGTTGGTCGGTAAAACACAGGCTGATTATATACCAGTTAGCATTGATTTGGATGCCAAGAATAACAGCAGGCACTGGAACAGAGTGGGGGAGCGCGAGGCACTGAGAAAGAGCTCGGCACAACAGAGCAGGAGATGATTAAACAAACAAACAAACAAACAACCCTCCCACCCCCAGAAGGAAATGATTAAGGCAGCGCGAGCAGGGAGCCGCAGCTGCCTTCTGTGGGGGGCGAGTTCTGCGCTGAGCTGGCAGACCTGGGAAGCCAGCAAACGGCAATGTTAAAGTCCTGGGGGGAAAAAGGAACCCGTGTTACCTGTTAGCCAGCATATATGCTTGACCTTTCTGAGAAAATTGTCACAAGCCCTTTTATTAATGACTCTGGCAAGGGGATGGGCTGGCGTGGAAAGAGGTTTGATTTCCGGACCATCTGCGATGCTGCCTGCCAAGTGATGGTAAGGCCACCAGCCAGCCCTGGCCGAGGATGGCATCCCTTCCCAGAGACGAGGGGAGGTGAGACCCACTTGTCCACACTTCTCTTATGGAGGCAGGTCTTGTTTAACTCTTGAGCGCTGGCTTTTGCATTTGGGGACCTGTTGGAAGTTGCGTAAACAAAAGGCACTGTTCTCCTGGGGACCAGCATGTCCAGGGTCTGTGCGGCTACCTCTTACCAGAAGAAAGGAGGGGATAATAAGAAGACATACCCAATCAGTTAAACCATGTCAAATCTTGTATTTCCTTATACGTAGAGCCCCTGTTTCGGAGTCCATCAAGCCATTTCCTTTGTCTTTCAAGGACACATGGCAAGTATTTTTCATCTCCTTTGTTCCACTTTACCAATGAGCAGGGGAAAGGCAGGCAGATAACAAAGCCCATCCTGTTCACTGAAAAGAATTAGAAAATGTGATCGTAGAAATAGCCAGTTATTATGTACAAATGCATACAGATGGGGATGGCTGCAAAAAAGGTTATTCTAGTCAATAGCATAGGGTGGTTGGCCCCATTTCTGCAGAAGAATTCAGTACAGTGACTCACAAGGGTTTGTTTGCAAATCTGTACTGCAAGAATTAGAAACATCGTGAGGACTTGGGTGAAGAGGCCAGTGTACAAAGATCAGTTGGTAGGGATGTTACTAGCACAGATCTCAAATCGCAAACTAGCCCATCTCCCTTCATGCCTACAGTGCAAGGCAAAGCCTGTGTTTACAAAGGATGACTGGATTATTTCACTGGGAGAATTAGGTAGCCCTGGGGCTAGTAAAAGTACGACAGGAAAAAAGGTGTGGGATAATCCACATGGGGTCAAAGAAGGTCTGCTACCATGGGCTGAGGTGGTGTCAAGGGATGGGGAGGAGGGTGATGTGGGTGCACAGCATAACCACCTGCTGCTGCTGCTGCTGCTTAATCTCCTGTGCTTGGTAGCCGGGGAGAAGGTGACAGCAGATCCCAGAAGGGTCAGGTGAAACATTTTCCACTGTGGCAGGGAAGGCCCCGGCACTGGCTAAGGCACTGACAGCCTCACTGAGCTGTCAGTATGCAACTTCTCATCACCTGCCTTTCAGAAAGATGATTTTTAATCAGACAAATGGGAAAAGGGCTACTCAGAAACAGGAGATGATTCTCTCTGTTTCTTAAGGGTAGATTGAATAGCCTGTCTTGTGTAGCTGTGTTAACAGAAGACTGAGGGAGGGTTGGATTACATTTAAGCAATAAATACAGGGAAGGAGGGGAATTATTTCCATTCAGATAAAACCTGCTACAAGATTAACCAGATGTACACTGACCCTGAAAGAATTTGCGTTGGAAAGAAGAAGAAGATATTTAACATTAAGAAATACAGTGCTAGAGCAGCCTTTGAACAGGGATGCTGGGAGAAGCTATCTGACTGTTACGAGATAACTTTGGATTAGGTTACACAAGAGATTGTGTGAAAGGATGGGTCTCAGTTTTGGAAATGAAGATGTAAGATATGGGGTTTCAATTCCTTTAGTATTATTCAGAGTTCCAGTTGAAAGGAGACTTAGTCAGGTGTGATTGTGACACTAAATTTAGCCATTCAGTTCCATGCTAGACCAGTTTCCCGGTTATCCCCAGGCTCCAGGATTAGATTTTCTCTTTCTTACTTGATGCTGTTCATTTTGAGTTTGATTTTTACTCTTCCTTAGGGCTCTATGGCTGTTGCAGGCATCAACCGGGTGTTGGTCCAGATACATGGATGCCTCAATGGCACAGAGCCCACTTTTAGGAACCCCAGCAGCCGGTGTCCCCCTTGACCCTAGAGTGGTACAGGTCAGCTGAGACAATTTTGCTTGCTCTTTTCCATGAAATTTTAAGTTGCATTAAATATGATGGGGGAAGACTGTCACTCACATTTGGCAGCTGACAGAGCATGAAGCTGAAGGAAAGAATATGATGAAGGCGTTGCCGTTTGCAACTGAGAAGTCCTTGCAAATGATAGTCTTTTTCCTCTGACCTGGAGTGAGTCCAGTCCTGCAAACATTTCCATGTCAGTACATCTGGCTTGGGAGAGACCTTCTGATTTGGGAGGAAATTTGCCTACAGAAACCAGGACTATAGGTAATGTGGGGGGTTCAGCCTTTACCCTTCCCAAACTGAATGCTCATCCAGGCTTTCTTGTTTGATTAGAACACCTGTTAACTGACAATAAATAGAAAACATCGCAGAGAAATACCCCAAGAGGTAACAACCCATTTAAACATAGCCCAAGGCGCTGTTACTTACAGTACATATTTTTTACCCAGGAATATTTCCCAGCTGCTAATCTGCAACATAAATGGGCATGGAGTCTTTTTGACTCAGCAGGAGTACTGTTTCCCAAAAACCTCCTCCTGATCCAGTCTCGCTCAGCCACTAAACACACTGAATGTATTTAGACTAAACCATTTGACAGCAGCATCTCTCAGAGGATCAATAACTGAGTAAGACTTAAGCCTGTTAAAAACATACACAGCTCTGCCATGGCTTTAATACATGCCTACAGCTGATATCAAGCCTAAGTCTCTATTTGTTTTGAGTTTGTCCCTCTAGATGACAAACATTTATCCAACACCTCCCACCCTGTCTCAAATATATTCCTATAATCCATTTAGCTGAGGCTCAGATTAAACAGTATTGTAAAGAAAAAGAGCTGTTAATGCTATGGCTTTTGCATAGCATTAAAAGTGTGGACACAAAATAGGCAAAATTTATGTTAAAACTGGCAAGCTCCCATGGGACCATGTAACATGGCCACTGCGTGGGGCCAAGAATATGAACTGAAGAAGAGGGGAACAGAAATTTGCACCCCAGCTCAATGCCTGTTTTTGCTTCCTCACGGTCTTTCAGAGGCCTGTTTGTCATCAGGGAGCTGAATTTGGGCTCTTGGGATTGAGGGAGAAGTCCCAGGTCTCATACATGCTTCTGACTCTTGGATCAAATCTGCGTATTGATACATTATTCTCTGGTAAAATAGTGGCACAAATATGAAGGGGACAGAACCTGGCTGCATTTCTAGAGCATGACAGAGCCCTATTTTCTTAGTATCAGGGTTTACAAAGTCAATGAACAAGACAAACTTGGTCCTTTTTGAGAGAGGTGCAAAACTACCTTCTGAAATTGGAGTGATAATTCCTTGTATTATTCAACACATGGGATTTCTACTGATTTTATACCTCATACCTCATGAGACGAGAGGGGTTGTTAAAATGCCATTGTGACCACATGTCCTCAGGGAACACCTCACGGAGCTGCCAACATGATGGGGGACACCATCATGTTGTGATGCAAAGCCTCTAAAAATAACTTCAAACTAAACTTGGATTGCATTCAAGAGGGGCGGTATCCCGCGGATTACAAGGTGACCACAAAGTGTAACGGTGCTAAGAAGGGAGAAGGAAAAGGGTTATTTTAGCTATCCTGCTCGGTCAGTTTGGTGCATACACATCCTTTTGTTTCTTGGGATGCAGTGAAATGACCTTCCTGAGGTCATGCTGAACTGGGGGGGTGTGCTTCCCGTTTATTCCTGTTTCTTTGCCCCAGCTATCATCTCTGGGAGTTTCTCACAGGCTTGGGTTTTGCAGCTGAGGAAGAAAGTCCTGGGTAACTGCTTGCCCAGTGGATCTATTTTTGTTCAAGCATTCAGCATCAGTCTCCTGTCCCTGTACAGATCAATGCATTGTTCTGTTTAGTCACCAAATTCACATTTAAGGGCATTCAGGACCGAAACCATCGGAAAACCTATTGATGTTTTGAGATTAGTTTTTGTTTCAACGCATAGCATGCAAAGAGAAAAGCTTAAACCTTATTAGCCTCCTTTGTGAGAAGATGAGAGATTTATATTGCACTATCAAAACAATCAGTAAGTTATGCACAAGTTTTGGGATTGTTTAGAGTGGGTTCTCAGTGTCTGACTCAGGACATTGCCTTTCCCACTTTGGTATCCTGGAATTAGGGCTCTTGCCTCATCTCTAAAAGGAAATTGCAGCCTCAACTGCATTTTAATCAAAGCCAGACTTTACTAAGGGGGTGGCAGCAGGAGTGTCCCCAGTGTGCATCACAGGAGCAATGTCTATCACAAGGGGACTGTATGGCCCTAGAGAAGCTCCAGTGAATGCAAGAGATTTTTTTCTTTTGAGCTGTGTCCTGAAGCTAATAAAAATATATCTCCCCTCTCTCTCTGCAGGAGAGCTCTGCAGGAGGTGGGGAGCTTCACTCCCCACCAAGGGTGCATGTATAGTCTCAGACGTGTGCTCAACACTGTTGAGACCTGAGGTGCTGCCAGGAGGATTGATGATACCCTTATTGCCTAAAATGAATGCTCTGAGACTGCCTGAAGTCAACAGGTAATTCTCCCTTCTGGCAGGTCAGTCAATGTTTTGCTGAGTTCTGACAACCTCTTGCATCTTGAGGTTCAACACAAGAAGCAAACAGCTCCTGCCCAGCAAGGTGGGCAGATGGGCTGGAAGTGGGTAACAAAGTTCCAGGCTCTTGTATAGAGTAGCTAAACATGTTTAAAATCTTGGTTTCGGACACTTAGGACCGTCTGGGGCAGAGAGGACTTGGTGCTGCCACAGCCTCTTCCCTATCCCCATGCATGTCCAAGGGTTAGCAGGAACAGGGACAAGTACCTCCTGCGCTGCAGCTCCAGCCATGCCCATGGGGCTGGGTGAGGAGAGGGATGAAGTGAAATCTGGGGGTCTCCAGGGAGATGGAAAGCAGGGTGGTGGGGACATGGTGGCTAATGCCATCTCCCCTTTCTGCTCTGTGGCCACGGCCCACCCCCCCTGCAGAGGTACCAGCTTGGGTACTGGCAGGACTGTGGCACGCCAGTTTCAGAGCCTGCACTGAAAAATCTATGTTGAAAAACTGACCCAGGAACGAGCTGAGCTTTTGACAAGATGCTCGTGTTCAGCGGCCAGAGGAGCTCAGCCTGCTTCACCTTTTAAAGGGACATTGTGGGTTTCTCATCTTCTCGGGGCAAGCTGATAGCTAATGTAATGTGGTCTGTCACCTAGCAGATAAAAACATAACAATGCCCTACATAAATGCTGCTTTCAGAACAATTCATTTGAAATTGTGCAGCCAGCCAAAGGAAATGGGAAATTTTTAACAGAAAAGATAATTAGCTTCTGGGATAGGGGATGAGAGCTGGGGCAGAGTCTCTATCAAACCTGGATATTGAATCTGTCTTAATATAGCTACTGCTGATGTCTTGGGTCCTGTATGAGGTCAGGGAAGAGCACCACAAGGGTCATTTCTGCCTTCAAAAGACAAAGCACATCTTTTCTCTCAACACCTGTGAATTTTTACAGATTCAATGTTTCAGTGTAGGCTTCAAAGCCCCTCACGGAAGGGACTGGGGAAGATTAAAAGTTAAGTAAACTCAAAAAGCAAGACACACACACCCCCTTGTCTTTGATAATCATGGGCAGGTGTGAGTCCTGCCCAGGACTTGGCCAGGCTGTCTGTCCCTGCTCCCTCCAAGTCCCACCGTGTCCCCTCCTTTAACTGTCTATCTTGATATTTACCTTCTGACTCTGAGCAGCTGCAGTCTCTCCTCTTGCATCCCAGGAGAGATGGGATGCATCCTCTCCCCTCACCAGCTATCCCGAGCTGCTCCATCTCTTCAAGGCCGGGGATGGTGCTCACAAGCCTTCCTGGGTCAGAGTCTGCCTGACTCCATGCTCTGCACTGGCCTGGACAGCCAGGGGGTTCTCATGGCTCAGCAGTACCAGGTCAAGCTCCCTGGGAGGTGGGGTATAAAATAAGGTCATCATCTTCTTTCACACTGTATTTTTCTTTTCTCTGAATATGCAGTAGGAATCTGAGTGACATGGAGTGTGGATTTTAATTTTCATGTAATAAATTTCAAACAAGGCCTTACTACCCCGTGCAAATAGGATTAATCTGCAAAAGCAGCTAACTAAACATTTGGGGCACTTAATCCCAAAGGTGATATTGTACCTTATTACTGGACATCAGTATTTTTTGCATCTCTGTTCAGAAAACAAGCCTCAAATCACAGCTGCCAATTCCTAAACAAATTTAACAGATCTTTGCTCATAATTAGCAAACCAGCCCATGATTGCAGAATTAGGAGTTGCTAATTCCCATTTAAACTGATACTCCAGTTTGCTGGTCTTCTGTTTATGCGAGCATGCTAATTAATTTATTGCCCATGCAGGGCTGAGACAGAAGCTTGACTGTTGTAGGACAGCAGAGCATTGCGGGCCAGAATAAAACGAGAGCCTAAATAAGGGCCAGCAGCGCAGCAACGACACACTTAAAAAGGAAAAAATAAAAGAATTTCATTCTTCCAGATGAGCTGTTAGTTTTTATAGTCCTTACGTTACTGGCAGCATGAGCTTTGGCTGACGTACAGAGCGCACAGCCAAGTGAATCGGACAGTCCTGATACGCCAGAGGGTGGAACAAGATTTAAAGCTGAGCTGGTAACACGTAGCAGTGGCTGCAGCTGAAGTTGACGTATTCTCATGGGCAGGGATAGGGCTTTCCCAGTGACTAGCTGTCCCCTCACCTATTCCCATCACTGCTTCTCCTTAGGGCAGATGGTTAATGAGTCCCTTCTCTTCTACTCATCTCACTTTGCCCCCCGCTGAAGTGGCCCAGCAAGTTACCAGTGAATGCTTAGGGACTCATTCTTAAAAGAGAGAGATGAATTCAGAAGCTTGAGTGGGTTGATCAGTCTCAAAAAATTAGTCATACAGAAACTGAGTCCCATTTCTATGTGCTACTCTAGATGCTTGTACATATATATATATATATATATGCTTAAAATTCCAAAACCTCTGGGATTAGCAGAAAATGGGTTTGGAGAGCTTTGAGCCTCCCAGGAGAACGGGTTTCTCACTTTTTTAAGGTAGAGGTTTCACTTTTCTCTTTCTGGACAGCCTGGCCTTTATGAAGGGAAGCAGCCCAGGGCCAGGCAGTGCCCTGAGCCACATTTGCCCCTGGAAAGAGTCAGCAGTGAGGATCACATACACTCTGCTCATGGGTCTGAACACTTAGTGACCTCAATACAGGAAAACTTGTCATGATGACAAGTGTAACATGCTCCAGGGAGCCCAGAGCCCATCGACACTGGGGAAATGACAAACTGTTCTCCTGATTCCTCATACGTACAGTGCAACCGAAGTAATAGATTGTTGACAAACTGTGAAAAAGTCTAATTTCATTGGACTTCATTTCAGATGACTTTTGGCAATGTCCTTCCTCCTTCCCTTCTCTGGAAGCATTTTCTTTTCACTCCTAGCAACAGGCAGTGAAGCCTGGTGAAACCGATGTTGTCATTTAGCAGTCTGCCAGGATGAATTTGTCCTGACGCTGGCTGTCAGCCCCTGCACCTGCTCCCAGCCACACCGTCCCTCCTTGTTACGCAAATCTGTCGCTTGGCCCCAGCTGCCCCACGGGAGGTAGTCCTGTTGTCAGCTAAGGCAATGGCTCTGACTAACCGGCACCATCACCGGCAAAGAAACTCTGCATCACAGCACTCACAGCGGCAAAGCCATCACCTCTGAGGTAACTGGGACAAGAAATCCATAGTCAAAAGCAAGTAGAACCGTGAGACATCAAGTGCATAATATGCATTAGCGAGTGTGTGAATCTGCAGAGTTAGTCATGGAGATTTCAATAATTAGTGTTTCTGTTTGACACAAGGAACATGAAGACACACCCTTATGGCTATCTAGGGGCTTCATGGCTCCTGTTATGGTAATGATGGTTACCGCTGGCACTTTGCAGAAAACAGAAACCCTGTTCTTTGGCACTGGTGCACACCTGGAATAACACTGCTTCCAGCTGTAGTAACCTTCTCTGGCCTCAGCAGAAAGCAGAATGTAAAAGAATGAATAATAGCAGAATAGCATTAGGGCAATAATGTTTTTAGCAACTTACAGTTCATCTCAGTACATTTCTACTATTTACAAAGCAAACTGTAACCCGGAGTTGCAGGGTTTAGCATCAGCAAACAGGTTCTGTCCACCCGGAGATAGCAATGTCCAAGTAACAGTGTGTAAAAGGCCTTCCCCCTCTTCTCTTCTCTTTTTCAAGACCATGCAGTCACAGTGGTAGCGCTACCTCACCTGGATACTGCAAAGCACTTGAAACTGCTTTGTGGGAAAGCAAGAGGTGATCTTCAATTGATCCTGTGTGGGACAGCCTCTTACTGACCAAAACGGAGAGCAAGCACACCTGCGTACCACACCTGCACACCATACTTCCACTGATCTTCCATACCTCCTACATACTGTCATAGATCCAGAGCTGCTCGTTGGTGGGAGGTAGGATATTCTGGTGAACTGTTGCTACGTGTTTGCCCCCTACTCCCACAGGTTCACAGACCTCTGCTCTTGGCCATTACCAGAGACAAAACACTGGGCTAGACAAACATTTGAGTGTAATCCAGAACTGCTGCTCCGTGCTATTACTCTGACATAAACGCCCAACCAGGCAACTTTGGTAGTGCTGGCACTGAAGCTGCAAGCCACCCAAGTCTCTGACGCTACCTACTTAGAAGATGGCTCATTTCAACTTTCAGCAAGTCTTGCGTTCACCCACACTAGATGCGATCGGTGAACCTTCAGAAGAAGCTCCTAGAGAAGAGGGCGTGTTCTCAAAGGGACAACGGTGCCTGTCGCTCGGCTCCAAGGTCAAAACTCAAGCGGGCTCTTTCCCCCAATACGTCTGAATGGCCTCACAGTTCTTTTCCTTGAAATAATCATAAAACACATTTATATCTAATGACTGAAAGAGAAAGAGAAGATGGCAAATGTCAGCTGTGGCATGGGAATGAAGATATTATTAACACACTACGTATTCCACGTATCATATCTTTGTTTTACCTTATAACTCTTATTCTAATCCGCGGAAGTCGCATTAAAAACACACTACGTATTCCACGTATCATATCCACTTATTTCACCTTAACTTTATCCAACCCACTCAACAAGAACTACTCACCAAAGCAAACAAACAAACAAAACAAACAAACAAACTACGTAGTGTGTTTCTTTTAGTGTGACCAGCAGAAGTAGGGAGGTGATTGTCCCCCTGTACTNTCCTAGAGAAGAGGGCGTGTTCTCAAAGGGACAACGGTGCCTGTCGCTCGGCTCCAAGGTCAAAACTCAAGTGGGCTCTTTCCCCCAATACGTCTGAATGGCCTCACAGTTCTTTTCCTTGAAATAATCATAAAACACATTTATATCTAATGACTGAAAGACAAAGAGAAGATGGCAAATGTCAGCTGTGGCATGGGAATGAAGATATTATTGAGATATATATATATATATACCTGGATCAATTGAAGGCAGTGGAGTGAGGACAGGCCCCAGGCACTTCTCTTCTGCATACAAGTCATTTGCTCACATTTCTAACTCCCTCTTGCCACTTCTCATTCAGCACTGTTGTTTTACGGCTCACACTCTCCATTTGGGCTTTTGTGCACCCAAATGGCAGTTTGCCTCTGGGAAAGTTATGCACTTTATGCTAAGGCTCTTGAACCTTTCTCCTAATCCGGATTCCAGTTTTAACTACCCTGATCTTGTGTGTTAGCTTCATGTCAAGATGTAAAAGCTGTAGGAAATGAAGGCCATTATTTTCATCCCTGCCACGACAGCTTCTCAGATTTCCTCAAATATTGGTTATATGGACAAGCTAAATGTTATGCTACTATGTTTTTTATTTGGTACAACCAGCCAGCATCTGAAACAGACACACTTTGGAATGCTTTTTTTTTCTGTAAGAATGATTAACACAATGCTAAGCTACAACTGATGCCAAGGTTAGGTAACACCATCTGGCAATAACCACCCTCTTTGAGTTGAGGAAGGCTGACTGCAGGATGCGCAGTCCTGACAAACGCAGACAGGACTTTGGCCAAGTAGGTGCCCGCACACACACCGCCAAAGAAATACTCCCCACTTCAGAGTGCAGACAGGCAAAAGCCAGACTTTTTATTTAAGTTTCAAATAACAAAGACTCACCTACATCACAGTATACTGCTTAGTTTATCGCTTCGGCTTTGAATTCTGTGCTTTCATTTAACGTGTCTACATTTTGCAATTGTGTACACGCTGCAAAATTAACTGTGTATATCATTGTGCATCTGTGCATATTCTTTCGAGCTTAATGTTACACCGAAATGAAAAGAAATCTTGAATTTTAAGGTACTGAAAACAATCGATAAAATTCCGCTGAAAAAAACAGTATAAATGTTTTCTGTAGTACAGTACTCTGCATTTTATGTCAGTGTCATTTTAATGCCACAGTTTTCAATTATTCACTGTATAAAGAGAAGCCTAGGGAAAAAATATCTAAAATGCCATTCCTAAGTCTTTTAAACTCTGCTGACTTATGATATATGTACAGTATATAAATATAGTTATGTATATATGTACATATATATTCATTAACATTCATTATAAATAAAACTGTGTTAACTTAAGCAGTATAAAAATAGCCACTTTCCTGGGAACATGCAAACACAGTATGCTCTCACCTAATCTATAAAATCCAGAACAACCAAAACCTTTAGCTCTGGTTTTCTATAAATATAAATTTTAATTGAAGACCTTCAGCTGATTTAACCATAAAGTAAGTTTTTCCAGTAAAGATACAAAATCTGTTTGATGCTAGCTATAATTAAGCTCAAACACAGTATATTTTGGGTTATTTACTTTCAAGTATTTTTCCCATGTGCGCTAAATCTAGACACACTGCATTTTTTTCTTTTACAGTAAAATATTGTTCAGCTCTAAAGTCTAAAAGCCAAATTACAGGCAATCTGGCATGCTTGCACTGCAGGGAAAAGGCTCTCCTCTACACTGTTCCTACGTGGGAAGCTGTCCTAATATGGCTATTTGTGCTCCAGATCTTTTGTTCGTTGCAAAGCATTATCAAGATTCCCATATGATAGATTCTTAAGGCCAGAAGACAGAGTACTGCAACCACCTAAGTCTTATCTCCTGCTCGCTGAAATTCACTCCGAGGTCCCTGCGTTCAGCACAGTGACTGGCAACTGGACTAAAACACCTCTCCTGTTACAGCCAAAGAGGTTCCAGCTTCGGAAGCTGAGGGAGACCTTGACTTCTTAGTGACTTTTCCCAAGAGGAAAATATTGAGGTTCCATCTGAACCAAATGTGACATTTTTCCTTTTTAAACTGAAAAATTGTTCTGCCCTGAAACATTCCCTTCTCCTCCAAAATGCTCTGACTAATAGTTAAAAAGTAAAAGAAAAAAGAAAAGGGGGGCTACGTTCAAAGGTGACATTATTTCTGTTCCTCTGGTTACCCATCAGCTCAGCAGAGAGATCACACTGGGTGGAAGAAAAACTGTGGATGAAACAGCGCTGAATCCTTCTGCTGAACAGATTTCAACCATCTACTAGAAGAATGCCACCAGCACAACCTTGGCATGTGCTGAATTTCAGTTCTCTTTTTCATTCCATCCCACATAGCTAAAAACCCACTCCTACCCATTTCAGAGGGCAGGGGACTGAAATGCAGCTTTCTCCCTTCCCTACAGCCCTGTCTCCCCCAGCACTTCAAATTGGTCTTGCTACCGCTCGGAGTTTACAGACGTATTTCACCCAAAGACAAGCAGCATGGAAGACTCAAGGCACACTCTCTTTGGGACAACATTTTTCTTGTGGTTGGGGGACCTTTTAAGGAAGTGGGAAATTTGAATATAAATGGCATGGACAAAGGAGGGACTGGAGCCTTGGTTTTGGATTGCCAGCATTATTGTTTGCACCTGCGAATCACTGGGTAACAGAGGGATGATCTAGATACTCCCTGTTCGAGCAGATCTATAGATACTGCTCTGGAAACGTTTCCCAGATGAAGATATTTGGTGTGTTTGCATTCAATCTGTGACTACGCTTCTGACAATCAAACATGCACATCCCCAAATCTGCCATGTCACCCAGTCGTAAGATGGGGTGTGCAACGACACGAGTGGATGCCAGCGAAGGCCAGCTCTCCTAAAGACACTGGATGAAGTTGCTTGTGCAAGCCTTTCTCTCTGGCACATCTGAAAGTGGTACACCTAACTCCTTATCCCTCTAGCAAAATGGTGAAAGTTCCCAGCCATACCCTACATTTTTTCCCTTTTCCCAGGGTGGCTCCCACATTTTTCCCAAAAGTCTTTTCTACGTCAGAAGAGATGAATCCTTGTTAAAATAACACAGTCTTCCAGCTTGTATATTTTCAGAAAAAAATTATGAGGCGTTCTATTTCTTATGGTAAGTAGCATAAATGCACCAAAACAACAGTATCGATACCCCTGTGTTAATTATTCAGAGAGCTGTCATTGGAAGTTGGTGACTGGGAAGTCACAAAAGGCTCATTTGCCTTCTGATCGTCCTTCATAGAGGCTGCTTGATCTGAGATGGAAGAGAAGGAGAGCTGGTCATGTTCCATTATATTCACTTGGTCCTCTTCCTTGTCCTTCTTCACATAAAACAACTTCCTAAACTTTTTGAGCTCATGGAGTTCACAGAAAGTCTCAAGAACCACCAACATTGCGATAAGGCCCAGCAACAGATAACCTGGATACAAAAAAAAAAAGAAAGAAAAACCTTGTAGTTATTAGCAAATTAAGTGGGCCTGAAACAGTTCTAACTTTTTCCACCCCGGTCACCTCTGACAGCATTTGATCCTCAATCATACGCATCTAGAATTTGAGGGAAGGTGTTAATATTAGCATTTCTTAATCTCAATCTTTCATTAGATCCCTGATACTGCTACAATTTAATGAGTAGCATTGACTACTTGAGTATTTCATCATTTCAATGAGTAAATCAAGCAGAAGGTAACTGTATAATTATTAGTACAACATCCTCATCCAAAGGCTGAACATTAAATGTGCTGAAAGATCAACACAGATTAATTATTATAATCTACCTGTGGTCACTGTTCTGCTACCTAAAGGCATAAATATTTCACCTGTAGTTACAGATTATTCACTGGCAATAATGCTCTCCTATTCCTTCCAGGAGCACCATCAAATCAATACCACAATACCAAGTACTGATCTAAATCAGCAGTACAGCTAAAATTTATGGATTATTTCTAAGCTTTATCTCATGGCATCAAACGGGAGCTATGTATCAACATAAGGAGGAAGTGACAAAGCTATGCCAATTAAAAGACATCCATAAATCTGCATGGAGAATTTTGTAATCATCTCTGAAACTCCATCCAGCTGATCACCACTTTTAACCAGTGCATCTGATGGCCCAGGACTGTGCAGACCAAAGCCGCGTCAGAAACCAGGATGATTCAAAACACTCACTGGAGAATACTGCCCTCAGCATGCATTCATTCAGAATGCCAACACAAGGATAATTTTCTCAGCTCTACTTTGGTCAAATCACTGTGCCTCTCTATTCTGTGTCAAACATAATCAACCAATTTAACATTCATGGTGTTGCTTTGCTACCATCTCACTCTACTTGCCTCTCTGACAGCTGGTATGTCCCAGTGCCAGCTTCAGCTACCTTCTGTTACAACTGGAGTCAGAAACTCTCCTGTTCTGCCTCATGTCCCATTGCTCCTCGTTTCATCTTCGTCCACCTGTTATCTCACCTGGCTCTGTGATGCACTGAAATCTTTCATATTGATTTTCACAATAGTAATGTGAGCACGTTTTCCTACTATTAATAAGAGAGTACGTAGCTACAGTTTAACACAATGGAATTCTGGTATTAACTTTTTCTTTCTTAACTAAGAAAACAACTTATTCAAAGGTTTCCTCTTTGTACAACTACCTATGGCATCCACTTTGCTAGCTGACAAAACAATCAACATCAACACGGAATGGAGAGGGAAAGTCTGATTTTTTTAATAGAATGCCTTTAGTTTATCTGGTTGGTTTGACACTTACATGTAATTCCAATCTTATACAGCTCTCGGAATTTTTGATTGTAGCCTTCTCCTGGCACGTAGTCTCCAAGGCCAATAGTGCTCAGGGAAATGAAACAAAAGTAAAAAGATTCCAAAAAATTCCAGTCATCTTCCAGAACAGAAAATATTGCTGCTGGGATTAAGAAGAAGCACGATACTGTGATGAACCCAAGGACCATAGCGTGGATGATTGCAACGATCTGCTTGGAGAAGCCCCAGCGAATGTGGAAATAGAGTACCGGCCGCCTGGTGACATACACAATGATGCGCTGAACCACTGCGGTCAGGAAGAGCAGTGTAAACGGGATCCCGATGACCGAGTAGATGATGCAGAAGGCCTTTCCTCCATCAGATAAAGGCACTGTGTGTCCATAACCTGCAACAAAGCAGAGGAGCCAACGGTTGAGCTAAAGCTGGGAGCTCACGTACCAGTTTGCTATTGGCTATATTGTGGGAGAAAAGGAACCGCTTCGCTATCGCTAATTCTGAATTCTGCTGTTCTTGACAAATGCTGTTCAAAGGTCTGTTTGTGTCAGGCAAACAAAGCTAAGTACTAGCAATAAGTAAGTAAAAATAAAATCATTTTATATTTCTAAATTATGAATGCAATTGTATAAATGCTTATTCTGGAGTGGGAACCTACGCCAGAAAAACCGTTTTATTCTGGGTTTTACTGCTCACTTTCTCGTTCAGGTTTACTAAGTGATGTAACTACTTCTACCCACCCTGTCAAGTGGAATAATCCATACTTCAGAAAAACATTCCTAGATTTAGTTTGTAGTGAAACACTCTAAGACCTGTTGTGAAAATCATCTGAATTACATAGAAGTATTATAATCAGCATTCCTTCAGGATATACCTCTGTGCTATCACAAGGTGTTTAGATGATAATCCCTCAATGCTATCTAAAAGCAGAACAAACATTTTCACAGCAAAACTCCCGGGATATAACCATTGGGGCTGGATTCCTGCCAAGGCATTTAGGTACTCCAAGTATCAGTAGTGATCTGTTTAGAGTGCAGGGATGTAGCCACTGTTATAGAAGCTGATCATGGCCAACAACCTCAATTCCACAAATGCATGCAATTACACTTGTGCCCAGTGAAATCGGCTACGCTGCCAAAGCACACCCTGCCAGACAGCCTGCTTCTAAATGTAAATCACAGGCACGGAAAAGAACAGTAAATCCAGCATAAACCAGGAATGCTTTCTTCTGCTTGCCAACCAAAAAAAAACCAAAATCTTTTTGTTTTCATTGCAGCAAGGAGGAAATCTCTTGAAATCTAGTTTGGGCAGTCTTTCCACTGGTATTAAACCAAGCAAGTGCAGATAGGGGTTAGTGATTCCCCCGACCCAAATCTGCTGGCTCATAGAATCATAGAATGGTTAGAGTTGGAAGAGACCTTAAGGATCATCAAGTTCCAGCACCCCTGCCACGGGCAAGGACACCTCCCACCAGAGCAGGTTGCTCAAAGCCCCATCCAGCCTGGCCTTAAACACTTCCAGGGATGGAACATCCACTACTTCCCTGGGCAACCTGCTCCAGTGCCTCACCACCCTCACAGGAAAGAATTTCTTCCTAATACCTAATCTAAATCTCCCCTCTTTCAGTTTAAAACTGTTACCCCTTGTCCTATTACTACAATCCCTGCTAAAGAGTCCCTCTCCAGCTCTCCTGTAGGCTCCCTTCAGATACTGGAAGGCTGCTCTAAGGTCACCCTGGAGCCTTCTCTTCTCCAGGCTGAGCAAGCTCAGCTCCCTCAGCTGGTCTTCACAGGAGAGGTGCTCCATCCCTCTGATCATCTTCGTGGCCCTCTGCTGGGCCCATTCCAGCAGTTCTATGTCCTTTCTATGTTAAGGACTCCAGAGCTGGACACAGTACTCCAGGTGGGGTCTCATGAGCACAGAGTAGAGGGGTACAATCACCTCCCGTGACCTGCTGGCCATGCTTCTTTTGATGCAGCCCAGGATGTGGTTGGCTTTCTGGGCTGCCAGTGTGCACTGCTGGGTGCAGAGTAACCTTTGTGGTGTGTGAGGAGGCATTTTCCAGAGCTACTTCAACTAGGTATCTGGTGGAGCCCTGGCAGAGCTCAGTGTGTATGGAGCTATGCTGCTGCTCATCTCTGAACTGCTCACTCTGCAGCACTGGATGTGGCAAACATTCCCTAACCCCTTGACTGCTCCCCCATGAAACCTGCTGCTCTGCAAGCCCCTTCAGGTTCTACATGAACACCAGAGATTTCTCCTCTACATTGATGAATTTAACAGTAGAAACATTGCTCTCTTATATTTTCCAACAGAGTGAGAAAAGGAAACATTCTTTTTATTTAAGATGCATAGAGACATAGAGACACCTCCAGACAATGAAAGATGGGCAGAACCTCTCATCACAAAGTACAAAGTCTTAGAGAAGAAATGGATGAGGTGTAGTTTCTCCATGTTAGCTAACTCGAAACTTCAGTTGTATTTGAATTTTAATGACCTTCTGAATAATTTACCCAGGCTGGCTTTTGAATCCCAGAAAAATCCTATTAATTAATGGGTTTTTTTCTCGCTCACCTTCTGTTTATGTATTTTGAGATAAGAGAACTGGGAGCACACAGAGCATGCCAGATGCAGATGACTCAGATTTATGAAGCTGCAGAGGTTTCTCACCTTGTGTTCTACTCCATCCCTAGTAACACTGGATATTTGACTGGCATTTCTGACTACCACTGAGCTGACACTTTCTTGGCCCTATCAGAACCCCAGGATCTTGCCCCTCAGAGGTATCTGGGGATCCACTAGTGCAGATCCCATCACTTTATATGTGAAATTATGACTGGTTTTTGCTGTGTGTGTCACTTAACACTTTATCTGCACTCATTTTCAAGTGCCAATTGTGCTGTGGATCTTCCATCATCCTTACTGCATGAAATAATTTTGTGTCTTTAGTAAACTTTGTTACCTCTCTTATGAAGAGGTTAACCACAAAAGCCCCACCACAGGCCTCCAAGGAAGACCCCTTGTGACATTCCCCTACTCCAAAAACTAACCATTTTCTCCTACTCTGGTTTCTGTCTTTCCCTATCCCACATCCCTATGAGGACCAACCCCAGTTGCTTAGCTTTCCTGAAAGCGTTTTGTGACAGAAAATAAACTCCAAGTTTGGAAAAGAAGAAAAGTATGTGTTTTGAGTAGAGTATAGGGTATCTAAAACGGACCCATATGACACAAACACAAAAAAGGCAACTGCAATGCTCCGTCATTTCAACGTGTCTTCAGTAAAGCTGAACTAGAGGTGTGTTATCCAAGATGTGGATTAGACCTCATTTGGACTTATCTACTTCATTCTGTATATCCACACTTAAAGAATGAATTTACACTGGAAAAAGAGCAGAGAAGGTTATTGAAACCACCAGGGGAATAGAGACTATTTTATGAGAGGAAGATAAAAGCGGTTGGCTTCCTTGGCACAGCTGAATGGAGACTGAAAAGTGGTATCGTATCTTCCTGTTAATGCATCAGCATACAAGTACTACCAAGGGAAAATAAATGCTTTAGGTGAAGAATAATGTTGCCACACAAACAAATAGCTTTGATGTAGCACAAATAAATTTAGTGTAGACATTAGCAAACGGTTTCTAAGTTTCAGAGGAGTTGTGGAGCAGCCACTCACTTTCAGTACTGAGGAAAGAACCCAGCTATATTTAAAATGGAGCCTGATGAAGCCTGCTAACTTTATGGATGGTGCAAGATCACGGGGCTATAAGCCACAAGCAGAAGTTGAGCTGGCAGACCTAGAAAGCCCCTTGCAAACTCCAGGTTCCTAAATTTAACATATGTTTGCAACTGTACAAGTAATCCAAGCTGTTACTAATTTGGATCCAAACATAGGTATCATGCCTACAAAAATAAAAAACAAACAAACAAACAAACAAAAACAACCCTGACCCACTCAATTTCATGATTCTGTGATTTCTCACTTTACACATAGAGCAGGTTGGTGATATTAATTTCAGCCTCTGCGCTGACCCAGGCAGCAATTGACTCATTGCTTGGTGAGGAGGGGTTCTGTTACGTCTCCAGTATTTCTCTCATCACTCCTTCTGAAGAGCAGACATTTTCCTTAGAGGTGCAACAGACTACTTTGCAGACTCCAAGGAAAATGTAGAATGATAAAGACTTTAGGACAGGAACATTTCCAGCAAAGTTATATTAAAGCAGGTATTCAGACTGGCTTACCTTATTAACCCTTACAGAAATTTTCTCAATTTGCAGAATTAGTTGAGGTGTCTGAAGCAGATGCTACCTTCTAAGGTCTGCTCTGCCATTCTAGTGAGGTTGTTCAATTAAGGAAGGGAAGGAATTAGGGGAGAGAACTGTGTATCTGCTCCTCAGCTGCTAACAATTACAGAAACTATAATACTAAAGACAGTTTCAGACTGAGTAAAGAACACATGCTCCCCTCAACCAGCAGCAGCAAGATGATGACATTGGCCAAAAGCAATGGGTGAGTGATCAATGTCTGCTTGCTACTCAGGAGAGGGAGTCACTGCTTGGGAATAGTTATATTGACAAGCTTGAGCTAAAGCAAGCGTTTTTTCCCAGTATGAAATCGCTTATGTGACTTTTCCTAACAATGCCTATAATCTTAGTCATCACTGTACAAAAGTCATCAAAAAACCAAACACAGCCATACATTAAAAGAGAGGAAATTACAGACCTGAGGCACCTGCCTGCTTCCAGACACTTACGCTCTATTACCTCCCATCTCTGCACCTGGTTTGTAGCTTCCTTGTACGGTAACCTCTTCAGGGAAATGCCCTTGTATAATCCCTCCATAAAGTGCTGAGCACACACTAGTTCCACATAAATAATAGATCACAAAATGTATGCTGATTTGCCCTTGCCAGTGGAAACTACCATGTTCAGAAGACATTCATTTTGTTATGAGAAAAGGATGCTCACAGGAAGGGGACTACTTATGAAGGTATTTCTTTACTCTATCAAGGAGACTTGTTACGGGTGACTAGAATTAAACAGCCCGTGTAGCGTATCTGATAACT
The DNA here is from genome assembly GCA_013400555.1 of Jacana jacana. Taxonomy (NCBI): domain Eukaryota; kingdom Metazoa; phylum Chordata; class Aves; order Charadriiformes; family Jacanidae; genus Jacana; species Jacana jacana. The sequence continues at coordinate 49,677 of VZTM01042303.1, forward strand.
GTATTACTGATTATGAAGACAGACAAGATTTACTGAATGCTGTATTTTTGTATCTGTACTGCAAATATCAGATAACGATCATGTGTTTCAGAGCACTGACCTTTGAAAAACCAAACACTCAGATAACCTGCCCAAACTCAGAGACAAACCAGAGCTGAAAGGCTACTGCTCGCATATAATCCCTTCTATTGCTTATTCATAGCTTAGAGGTCCTGTGCCTTCAAAAAAAGTTCTCAAAAAAGACGTATGCAAGACCAGCAGGATTTGCCAAATTAAATAAGATGAACACTCCAGATGGCTTTTAGTTCTGTTCACAGATGGGGATTTTTTCCTTAATAGTAATTTACTCTGTTATGACTTGGAGGACTTCTACTGTTATAAGTTTACATAAATACAAAAAATGCCTGTACCTGTTGTGATGTGATTTTGAATGTCATCATAGTCTACAAAAGTGCTTAATTCTAAAAATAACTTCTACATTGATCTTGGTGCTGTCAGTTATACAGGCCAATTATGTGTTCAATAACATATTTACTCTTCAATTGCTGTCTTTCAAGTTAGTCTTTTGCTCTTATATCTTTCTAAAAAGGCTTGCTCATGACTTTTCTATACTTTTTCCATGGTTTGTATTTCTCTTGTGCAAGCTATTACTAGTTGTTATTTTCTCTTGTCTTACCCGTGTCTAATTATTAGATCACTTTGCAGAGAAATACACAGAATTGGTCACTGTATTCCAGGTGAGATACATTTTCTCCCTCCATTTTTTAATCCATCACACTTTGTTTTCCAGAATCTCTAAGTAGCTTACAACAATGTCCAACTAATAACAGCCTACATCAAACCCAGTATTGTGTATGAGCATTTCACACTGATCTTCCACACTGAGTTAGCTCAGCACTTGCTGGCAGTGCCCATTTTCTCCTTTCATCCTTCTCAGACACTGCTTTGACTTATCTAAGCAGTTCTGTACCATCACTGCTTTGTCTCTTCATAGTTCAGTCTCTGCTGTAGCTCATTAATCGGTCTTCTCTCTGTTAAGAAACAGCAGCCTTTTCTTACAGGTCTTTTGGGACCCTGAATTTAGTGCAAAAGCACAGAGGTGCTGCAATCCTGTGTTGTGACGAGATAACCCAAACTGGTTTCACACAGAAATCACCAGAGGCTGCCCTGAAGGGTAGATATTTGAATGTTGTAAATGGACCTGACATCAGGTGAGACAAGCAAGAGGCAGAGAGGTGCCACAGCCCTCAGACACCTCTCCCTGGCTGTGGTGATAAAGCCTGGAAGGTGTGTATGCAGGCTACAGCACTGGCTCCTTCTCTTGCTTCTCTGTTACACTCCCAGGGCATCAGCTAATTGCTCTCATGGGCTGGTCCCATGAGTGGAGACCACTGTCGACAGCATTAAACCTCACTTCTCTCCCTTCATGACAGTTTTGTGTCACCTGCTTTCTTCTGCTAGGTGCCCCCTCTTTCAGTGTCAAACCACTGCTCACTCAGGTCCCTCTAGCCCCAGGTGACCTCTTGCATCACCACCAGCCCTACACAGCACTGAGCTTCTCAGAAAAGGGAGGCGGTTATCATTGGCACGTTCAGTGTCACCAACCCACCCATTCAGATGGCAGAGTCGCAACACCCAGCCTCAATGTGGCAGCACATCACAAGTGTGCTCATCGCTTTGCTGGTTTGAGTCAATGTCCCTGAAAAGAAGTCAGCCCTTTAAGTCTCCTCATAATCTCAAAATGTCCCAATAGATGAAGTGAATCATGTGCCATGTATTAGGGTTAGGCAGAAATCTTCCATTCATTCCAAGCGTAACATGACTCACTGGAACATGATGATGAACTGGAACATGATGAACATCAATGATAATATTTACATAATTTCTACACTGTCATTTTTATAAACCTTTGACATTTTCCACAGTGAAATATACCCTTCTTCATAACCGGTCTATTATCTTCTAAGATAAAAAGGAAATGTCAGGTTACGGTGGATCCATGGGGCAAGAGTGATTATAAGTAAGCCTCCAGTATTTTTCCTATTGCAAGGAAGAGCATAGCAGTAACCAAAGTGATCAGAAATTTGCCCTGTAGAGTCCAAACCAACATCAACATGACTGAAGTAGCTAATTAGGAAGTTTATGTAAAATACAGCAGCTGATGGGGCCATAAATTTGCAGGCAAATGTCACCTACCACACAGAAAGAAAGAAATTAGAGCAAGACATGGTATGTTATGCAGCATATCCACACATGCCGAAGCATCTGCTCAGAATCAAGTTTCAGAAAAGGCATTTTGCTTTTTCGTCTCCTACAAGGTATTAACTGGGGAGGACCAGGTCTAGAGATTGATGATAGGCAGGTAGTTAAGCAGCCTTTTAGCACATGATTGCACACAAGCCTTTCTTCCCTGCAATACAGACAGGGAAAAAAAAAAAAGAATGTAAATGACTGTAAATAGGCAAGAAAACTGGTCCATAGCTAAAAATGTGCAAAACAATAACACTGTGCTGCTAAAGAAGATTTTTCAGAACTCTTACTTAGAAGTTTGAGACACAACAATACAATTAAAACAGAGGTACATGTTGAAAAGGGGTAAAAATTAAAAATTCACCAACATGCTTTTGTTAAATAAACCCTGAGGGCTTTGATTTCCAGCCAGGCTGAGATGTCTACCCTGTATGGCAAAAAGGAGGGGGAAAAATTCCACTTTGAAGCAGAGGAAATTTGGATGTTAAATTTTGCTACCTCCTCAGCTGAGCTAATGGAACTGGTTTTGAGGGCATTGGAGGAAGAAGAGGTGTTGTAAACTGAATTGATGAAATTATCTAGGTTTAAAAAAAAACAGAGGGAAAGTGAGGAGGAGGAGATTTGTTTGAAACCTAGTTCATTTCACTAATAAAAGCTTACAGCCCAGTTCTCAGAGTTGCATGGACATAATCTGGGAGGTGATGAAGGGTGTGGTAGAAACCTCTAAAACCAGTTCTGCCACTGAAGAAAACATCCATTAGGTTCATCCTCATACAGCATCAGCAAGGGTGATTTAAAATTCCAGCTGGGGTGATTTAGTATGATACTATCCTAGCTTCCTTTAATAATATATCCCTCAAAACCACACTAGAATAAAAGCGTTAAAATCATATGTAACCAATTAAATTTACCATGAGGATTACATCTTCTCCATAACAATTTGTCCTGTTTGAGGTAAAACAAACCAATTTTCTGTTCAGTAGTTTTACTTTTTTAGCTGGGCCTCTTCTAACTAAAGTCTGAAATTAACAGCACATTGTTCAGAGAGTGTTTCGTCTCACAGTGATAAGACTTGATTATCCCAAGGGATGGTCTGCAGAGAGGCCCTTGCTTATACTTACTGCTAGAACAACCAAGGGCAGGTAATTTTGTCAGGTGACCTAAAACTGGCCAATTGGGGTATTCCAACCCATCCGCATCATGCTCAGTAAAAAAAGCTGAGGGATCAAAGGGTTATTAGTTTTTCTTCCTTCAATGGCTGACATCTGAGGAGGATCCTGTCTGTTGGTCTGCCTTTGATCCTGATCCGGAATCCAGCTCCTGCCGGTCACCGAGTCCAGCCTGGGACGTTCACTGCTGCTGCTGGGGACGTGATCATCGTCCCGGGAGCCTGATATGGTTTTGTATAGACTGTATACTTTTTCCTTTATCCTTTCTTTTATACTTTTTCATTTTTCTTTTTATTGTTTATTATATTATTGTTATTGATATTTCATTAAAGTAGTTTAGTTTTTATCTAAATTCCCGAATCTCTTAATCCTTTCCGCTCCTCTCTTTTCCTTGGGGGGGGGAGGAGGGGTCATCATCTGTCCGACTGGTCAAAACCACGACACAATTTCTCACCCAATAACTTCTATCAGAATAGAATAGTTTTGGTTTACCAAGGGACCTCCTCCCCCCCATCTCCACACCCCTCCCCCCAAAACAAAACAAAAAAGAAGAAGGAAAGATTCCAATACATTGATTTGCATGTATCTGCTAATGGCACTGGCTTCAGTTCCTCCCGAGACTGTCCTTTGCTGCCACTAGTTATCAAAGTCAAAGACTGCTAACTCCTCAGGCTCAATATCCTGCTAGCTGGGTTTGGAGTCGCCTTGGAAAGGACCAGGTTCATGTAATCAGCTCACAAATGTCACCTGGTGCACCAAGAAAGGCTGAAATGGCTTTGAACACAGCAAGTTTAGTAATAAGGCTGAATGAGGAATTTGGCTGGCTGTCAGCAACATCTGAACCCAAGAAACAAGCCCATGGCATGGATAAATTGGCTTCTGTGTTCAAAGCCAATTTCAAAACCAATTTCTACCAGCACAGCTGTACATCAAAACATTTATATCTTGCAAAGCATATACAGTCTGCCACATCTGTTCCTGTACAGGAAGCAATAATTCACCTGCCCAGAGAAACCGAACTGGAAACTGCATCTCAGACTCTGGGAAAAGGGGATACTGACAACCGAAACTGTGGCAAATGTTCATAGGAGGACAAGGGATACTTCCACACAATTTATGTGAATACATTGAGATAAACTGCTTGCTTTATGTCTTATATTTGGTATTGTTTAAACTGCTCAAAGACTTGTGCCAGTGCTGGCAAAACACTGATGTTCAGTTCCTGTTCTGAGTAACGTGATCTGGGTCAGCCTAAATAACCAGTGTGACAGTGGGTATAGCTACATACTGACATGCAACTCACCCACATTCAGAAAGCACAGCGACCGTGAATCAAAAAGAAATAAAGAAACCAAACTTCTCATGCCGGGAGCAGGAGGTGTAACGATTCCAATTTCCTAGTAAATTCATAGCCCTCTGAGAAGTTATCCCCTTGTCTGCAATAAACCCAATCCCAACTCCATGCCTTCTCAGGAGCAAAAAGGTCACAGCAGAAGTCCTTACTATCTGGACTTGGGCACAGGGTGGCAGTTCCTGGTGGAAAGTCACAGCTACGGAAATAAAATAAATAACTACCCAAAATACATAACTACCCAACTGTTTGACAGCCAGTTGAACATGAGCCAGCAGTGTGCCCAGGTGGCCAAGAAGGCCAACAGCATCCTGGGCTGTATCAGGAACAGCATGATGAGTAGGACTCGGGAGGCAATCCTTCCCTTCTACTTGGCACTGGTGAATCCCCATCTTGAGTACTGTGTCCAGTTTTGGGCCCCTTGCCACAAAAAAGACATTGAGGTGCTGCAGTGGGTCCAGAGAAGAGCAACGAAGCTGCTGGGGGGGTCTGGAGAGTAAATATTATGAGGAGGGGCTGAGGTAGCTGAAGTTCAGCCTGGAGAAGAGCAGGCTGATGGAAGACCTCACCGCCCTCTATACCTGAACTCAGCTCTCTCTCAACAATCTCTCTCAACTACCTGAAAGGAGGTTGTAGAGAAGTGGGGGTCGGTCTCTTCTCCTAAGTCACAGGTGACAGGAAAAGAAGAAATGTCTTCAAGTTGTGCCAGGGGAGGTTCAGATTGGGTATCAGGAAAAATGTTTGTACTGAAAGGGTTATCAAGCATTGGAATGGGCTGCCAGGGAAGTGGTTGAGGCACCATCCCTAGAGGTATTTAAAGAAAGGTTGACATAGTGACGTGGTTTAGTGACGGGTTGTAGTTTTATGAGTTAGGTTGATGGTTGGACTAGGTGATCTCAAAGGTCCCTTCCAACCTAGACAATTCTATGATTCTAGAAATACATTAAAAAGTCAGTATTTAGCAGATAATTTGTGCATATAATACTATTTTTACTTAAATGTAGTAAGCATTTAGAACTTCATAAATATTTAAAATTAAACAAAAACTCATAGGAAAGTATGTCATATATCCCACAATAATTATCACTTCTCTTTATATTCTTTTCAGTTATTGTGCTACCAAAACAGAATAAAAATATTTCCTCACCCTCAGAATGCACAACTTATAAGGCAGCCAGTGAACATGAATGGAAATGTGGGAAAGAATGAGACGATGCTGGGCAGTGTGTGACACAACAGCATGTGTATGCCACTCTCATCATCACTCCTTAACCTCCCCTTTCAGGTACTCATATACATTGATAGGCTTCCTGCTGACCCTTCTCTTCTCTAGGCTCAACAATCCCAGTCTCTCCAACCCTTCCTAGGAGAGATTTTCTAGCCCCTTCATCTCATCATCTCAGTGCCCCTTTGCTGGGATGTCTCCAGTAGCTCCATATATAGTTTTTGTACTGGGGAGCCTAAAACTGGACCCAGCATTCCAGGTGTAGCCTCACCAGTACTGAGTAGAGAGGAAGGACCACCTCCCTCGACCTGCTGGCAGCACTCCTAATGCAGCTTAGGATACCATTAGCCCTTTATTGCCGCCAGGTCATGTTGCTGGCTCTCCTTTAGCCATTAATTATGCAAGGAAAATTGAAAGTACATTAGGTCTTTTCAGATGAGTTTAACAATCAGGGCCAGAATAAAACCACACACTATATCTATTTATTTTCTTAACTGTAGAAAAATTATGGTACCATTGGTTTATAACAAGAACTTCTGTATCTTTTGTGCTATTGCAATTTTCTAGAGCAATACATGCTGTCCCCCATTGCAGCTCAGTAGTTCAGGGAACTTCCAAGCTCCAAAAATCATTTTTTTTTGTAATTCAAAAATTATGGCACAGAAATCCTTTCATTACTCATGTTTACCATTAGCCCATTTCTAAGATCTCCAAGGAATATTCTTCTTTCCAGCTCGGAAATGTGTTAGGATGGTTGTTGCCTTTGCTCCACTGTAGCTGCCAATGCTGGAGAATTGGCTGTTCAAGGAGAAACTTCTGTACCCCGGGTAATATATTAAGATTGCTGTGCACCTTTATATAGGAATGTGAGATATAAGAGGTGAGAATATTGACATTGTGGCTGGGCAAGTCTTTATAACTCCTTTTTTTTTTAATGTACCAATCATGCAGCAGGAGGAACTTTTGTCACTTTATATCACAAATAACCATTTTTTTCTTCAAATTCTTACACTTTCATATGAATTATTACAAATATTTTCCTCTTACCTACATAAGATTAAAATATAGATATGTCTTTTCAAACTAGGAAAAAACCACCCCACGTTCTCAAAGGCTGATGAATAGCTTTGCTTTGTTCCACCTGTGAGTTAGCTGCTCTCGTGATACACAAAGACTAATATAAAAATGCATGTTAAAAACATTTTTCAATCAGATCCGAATGACAAAACATAAAGCAGGACAAGTACCCTGTTGTCATTTCAATCAGCAAGAGAAAAATGCCGTCAGTGCAAGGGGACCCCTGGAAATTATGTATTTATAGATGGCAATTTTCCATTTAAAAAATACAATCATTTTTCATTATCTTCACATCCCACACAGGCAGTAAGAGATATTACAAGATGTCATGAAGAAAACAGTTTTGTATTGTTGGGCTTCTCAGCAAAACTAGTTCTTTAAAGCATGAAAGTAGTTTGGTTGCAACAGGAGCTAAGATCTTTTTCTAAAAACCTCACCTGGATGTAATGAAAAAAAGCAGCATTCAAACTTATTACTTAAAGGATCAAGTATCTGCCAATTCCTGCCCAGAGCCTAATATTTTGACTATTGGAATATGAAGTACAGCAACAGAAAAAATACATGGGGGGAAAATAAAGGACTGAAGGATTGCATAGTCACCTTGTTTACACTAGCATTAGAGCACAGTAAATGTGGATCCACAGAGGGGAATAGTTGGCAGCATGGACCTAAATTCATCATTATATTTAGGGAAGCTGAAGTTTGCTTCAGATTTGCTCTACCCTCTTCTCCAAGAATGGAAGCCGTCATAGTTGAGGTATGTTTCACTGCTCTCCAAGACTGTCAATTTCAGTCCAAAAGAAGTCAAGTGAAAGAAGTCCAGTCAGCACACTCCAACATGCTCCACAAGTGTGAACCAGAAGTGGGAGTGATATGGAGATTTGTTTCAGTGGTGCACTCTTGATCTGAACCAAAACACTTATGCAGGGCCAGACTCCAGCTGCCTTCAAGAGTCTGAAACGGAAGTTAACAGCACTCCTCTAGCATCGGCTCCTGCACTTGTGTTCAGCAAGGTCCTGACAGGTAAAGTACAGCTCCCCATCTGTGAAGTGTTCCCACTTCTCTGACAGGCTCCAGATTTTTTGTAGGAAAGACTTTTGTTTACAGTTTCAGTGACTGCTGTTTTAGGCAGTATCTACCCATAGTTACTTGTTAACGAAGTAAGTGAAAAACATTACAACCATGTAGCAGTGATGCTAATGATGAAGTCATCCCCATGCCAGCTGTTAAGATCTGAAGGGTGGGGTGTAAGTAAGAAGCGCTCAGTACATATACTGCACAGTAGAAGAAGGTGTTGTACTAGAGCAGCACAACTGTAGATGGAATCCTACTGTGTCCATGGGAATCAAATGTGGACAAAGAAGAACGGAAATGACTACCTTCCTCCCATATCCGAGATAATCATACTAGCAGTGCTAGCGTCTCCTTCCAACAAAAGCACTGAAAAGAAATACAACTGGAAAGATAATCTCTTTCAGTGCAAAATGATAGCATTCTTTCATGCCACAGCCTGACACCAGATCCTGCTAATCCTGCCTGGATACATTAAATATGAGTAAACAAGACAGTATCCACCCGAGGAAACTGTTAGACCTTTAGAGCGCAGTCTACACAAAAGCATGCCACCAAAAAGGGACCTAACGTGCAAGACGAGGGTAGCAGGACTTCAAGTGAGACAAGTACTCCATTCCAGGACTGGTAAACACACCTTTAGAAGGAGCATGCTCTCTGCAGAGTTCTTCAGGCACTCAGCTGGCAAGGCTTTCCCATACTCTACGAGAGCAGCCTCTTCAAACTTTAGCTGTAAGCTACACTGTCCATTGAGAAACTCCGTTTTGTTGTGACGCTCTAAACCTTCAGCCTGCCATGAGGTTCATGTGGGCAGGACCTGTGCTCCCACAGCATCCTGACAACTTCAGTCATGTTTTCTGAAGTGCCCTGACATTAAAGACTTCCTGCCCTGGGCATGTGTGGCTTCACACTGTGCTCACAGCAGGAGCAAAGACCGAATATGAGAGTGCATTTAGCAGACAGAGGTCACCTAAACCCCTGTGGCAAAGCATTCAGGATTTACTTGTCACAGATGATGGTCAAAAGATACACATGCATTTCTGAGTTTGCTGTTTGGGTTTTTTGTTGCTGTTTTTTAAAGTTAACAGTACTTTTTTTAAAAAAAAAAAACAAACTGAAGTCCTTATATTAGAACTTGGTTCCTTTTAGAGTTATCCTGGATTTAAGGGTTAAACTGCAATCAAACAAAGGTCCATCTGGTGTTGGGTTTTTTCTCCCTCCACAAACACCTCAACAACAGCGCATCTCTAGAAATAACTATCCAAACCACAAACATCACACCATTAGATCTGCCTCTAGCAAGGATTTAGGATAAAGAAATATGTATCTTGTTTCAACAGTTACTTTCCCTGCTATCTCAGATTTATTTTTCAATTAAAAAAAAGAAAATTACAAGAGCGGTGAATAAAATCCAACCAACAGGTCAAAAGCAAGAGAAGACTTCCCGAGGGCTCCTCAGCAAAAATTCCAGGAATTCTTTTATTGGTTTACCTGCCCGCTAGGCAACAGATGGTCAAAAATCTGCATCCAAGAAGGGACCTCACCATCGGACTATTTTATTATGGATGTTTCCCGATAGAACCAATTCCATCAACCTCCAAAACTTAAATTTGATAAAAGAGAAATATGAATGAGCTTTACTAAGAAAGCTTTACTTGTATTCCTCTCAAGTGTTAGAAAACAAGATAAGGTTTTGAAGTTTTTGTTATGGATTTTTGCACCATTATGTTTAGCAACGTTGCCACAATAACAGATTTTTAAAGCCACTGATCACCAAGATCAACATGCAATCAAAGAAAGAGGCTCATTAAAACCTTTTTAAGAAATTTAAAACCAACTTCAAGGTATAGAAAGGGGTATGAGCCCTTTTGCAGTTTTTCCAGGGAAACCGCATCTTTGAATATTCAATGTAGGAAAAAAAAATCTTAACATGGAAAATATTTTGGCAGAGAGACCAGGAAAGAGAAAAATAACATTACTAACTAAATTTGGCCAGTAGTCCATCCATGGTAATGGTCTTCTCATTTATCTTGTTAATTTGGTAGGGCCTGATGAGACTTTTATCTTGACCACTGCTTAAAGGTGATGTCTTACAAAATAGTAATAACTTTCAGCTTGTGTCTGTAGATATGGCAGTCTGCATCTGTGGAAAAATTCATTTAGCAGGCAAGATGCATTTAGCATCCAACTGGCAGTGAAGTCAACGTGTGAAGGATACACACATTCTGAAGAGACTGGTTGGAGCTTTTGCCTTCCAGAAAAGGTCTGGAACCAAGGTTTCATTCATGCTCCAGCTCTCTCACTCCGCACCTCCCCTCATATTCCTGTAACATGTTTCAAAGGTCCCCCAATTACTTCAGCTTCAACCACTTGAAAGACCTTGTTTACGTACGCTGTACCACAGGGAAGGGCCAGCTGCTGCTGCTCAGTATGGTACTCTACTTGTAGTCTGGCACGGTTTACCACAAAGAGGTTTCTAGAAATTGATGATTTGCACCTGTTACCATCCCAACTGCACCTTGGGATGTGTCAAAAGCTTTGAATGGCTTGCTGTGGCACTTACTGCAGTGCTTTAATCACGTACCCAATTAGGGAAGAATACCTATCCAGTCTTAATAAGTTATCATTGCTTGCACTGAAATGAGCCACAGTTGTTCTTCCTACCATCTGGGAACAGAAAGAAACAACCAGCTGCAAATTAGTATGCTTTCCACCTCCAGTTCTGAAACAAAACTTGCTTTATTTCACTATCAGAAAGAACAGAGCATGAAAACAGTGAATGAACTGGTATTGTGGGCAGTAAGGAACTATCGTACAACATTAAAATTAGGCCATTTCATGCTGTGGAGTTAAAATCAAATCTATAAGCAGCATTTTTGCATTATAACGCAATCTCACGTGGAAGAAAGTGTTATCTACTGGGTGCAGCAGGGAAACAGCAATTTATACTTCTAATCTTGTTATTGATTTAACATGTGGAACTCAGGGAAATTACTAGCATCAGCTCCCCTTGTTTGGTGGAGGAAGACGCAGTCTTTACCTATCTTTGTAAGATACTTCAATATTTCATATTTAAATCAGACATCATAATGCATTTGCATAGAAATAAAGCCTATTTCTGCCTTCTGTTTTAATGGCTATTTCTCAGAAGCATGAACAATTCAACAGCACAAAGCAAAACAGAAGCAGAGCAATTTAACACAAATAGCATAAATCACTAAAGTAACAGAAAACCACACAGAACTCAAGTGCATCAGTCTCCACTCTTACACACAGCATATCCCCTCTGGCGTATTCATTTCTAACTTAAAAATGATCATTAAGAGACAATATTTACACAAAGGCCGAAGTCAGACACTTTTTCCAATGAGATGGCTTATTCTAAACATTAAATCAGAGTTCCAAATATGATGCCTGATGGTACTCTGCCATCTGAATATACTCACAGTTTCATTCTCAAACCAGAATGTTAATTTGCAATGGGGAAATACTTCAACCGTTGTTACTTAACCATAAGCAGATTTTATAGATACACTAATACTATGGAATCATTTACGTTCAGGACATCCCACATAGCAAACACTGATAGTAGGAACCATAAATTTGATTAGTTACACTGGAATCAGGATACCTAGGATAATCACAACTGTATGTTCCATCAGCAAATAAAGGGAAAGGAAAAGAATAGCATTGTAGTTACACATACTATTTTTGCGTAAGAAGATGAAACGTAAATGGTTTTGCTTATCTAGAAGTTGTTTAGAAATAGAAATGTAATGTAGCATTTAGAAATGCAAACTACAGAAACAAGACACTTAGCCAGCAATGTAAAGATACAGACAGAGCAACCTAAATGATGTGTGTTTTTCTAACACTCTATTATCTGTTTAGATGAATAGTAATTTGTTTTCAAATGGTAAACGTCTCTTCAGTTTGTTAGAGAAATGTCTCTTGGTGGGATATTTGATGTTTCCACAAATTCTTACAGCTATAAGATGATTTTCCTAGTGAAAATATATCATTCAAACCTTTCATGGAGACAGTAAAATAGCCCTACATATAATGAAAACAGGCAGCATTAAATCAGTAGGACAATTCTCCAAAAATGCACCAACTGTTCTGTCACAATTCTGGACCCACCATGTCATCTAAGGCCTGTCCCATTTCTAAACCCCATTACGTTAAGGTAGCACACATATTAGAAATGCTTAGTAATTACCCAGGCTGAAGAGCTGAAGACTGGAAGAATCATACTAAGGTTTCTCATGTTCAGCACCCTCCTGTCAGTGCTTGCATTTGGAAACCATGACCAACATGAAAAAGGCCGGACTGCTGCAACCTGTGATTCTGTAGGGAGAGTGGGATGCTCTAAGTAGCATCTCTCAGACCTCAGTACAAAGAGAAAGGGAATGTTAAAGAGTTGGTAATTCCAAAATAAAGACTTAGCGCTGAATAGCCTGGGGCAGCAATGTATAAATTAGTAATTAACACATCTTTCCAAGGGAGGAATTTCTTTGCCAGTGTCTGGCCCTAGGAATGCATCCAGTTTCTTTTAATCATCAATGATCAGAATTTGTAAGCTTGTTACAGTAACTAAACACAACAACGCTTATTTCCTTACTAACTTCAAAGCTGATGTAATCTATCACGTAACACTAGTTACCCAGTGGGAAAAATATTTCCCTTTAGTAAGGACATTTCCCAGTGGGGAAAAGCTCCCCTTGAGACACGTGTACCTGAGGTAAACCAGATAGATTAGTGGTGGCATCTGCATTAACAAAGAGGAGAGCTGTTAAATTCTTTCAGCTTAGCTAGCTGTCATTTC
>VZTM01042303.1:62682-76160 GCA_013400555.1 Jacana jacana
GAAACAATGCTGCTTCACAAGGGCAGCCAGCAATTGTCAGGTATCTTATCATTATAGGGAACATTATCTTAGGTTGCCAACTCCTTTCCTACATCTGTTGTTAAATCAGCCATGCATATTTGATTCCTTCTGTGTTTTCACCAAGTTGTTACATGAAATGTCTGATCTAATCCCAGAGTTACTGCTGAGAAAGAAGACACTTTTCTCTGAGTGGGTCTTCCCCCTCTTGCATTGCTTGGTTACTTGCCTGCAATAACTCAGAGTAAATTAATCCAGCAGGAAGCAAATACTTTTCTTCTAGTCCGATAAACTGATCTGGCTGACTGTTGTGGTCCAGCAGGCAAACAGTCCTAGCACAGGGAATAAAGACCACTGGGCAGAAATCAGGAGTCAAAGGCATTTTCCTTTCACTGCCAGAACTGTTAGGTAGGCTCAGCACATTTTGATTTACATCACCCTGAGCAAACATTTTACTAGGTAATACAAAGAGGAAGCAGCAACCTAAAGCAGAGCAAACACTGCCTTCTTCCCACAAAGGCTACTCGTACATTTGATAAACTATGTGGGCTGTATTAACTGAGGGTTAGGTTGGTTTATAGCAAGAGTACACAACCAAGCAATACCTTAGAAGGGAGTGGTGGAATTTCTGGAGACTCCACTGAAAGATACAGAAATGCGTATCACACACTTTGATATGGCTTCTGAAAGTCCCTATTCAAGAAACTGCCATTTCCTCTAATATTACTGAGCAGAAAAACTACTACTGAAGGAAAAGAAAAACGAATATTCCACGCAAGACAAGGAAGGCAGGCTGAAGTGCATCCACAGGGTGGGAAATCAGATCGCTGTGTGGGAATGCAGCGGGAACAGAGAACTGCAAGACAAAATTCACAGGCTCCTACTCTCAAACATTCTAATGGCTCTTGATCTTTCACAACTGTTTTTCCCCTTTGGCTTAGCTCATCCTTTTCCAAAATACATATGGAAATACCACTCTAATCTTTCAAGATGCTGAACATAAGAGTGCTCTAATCAGTAAAGCAATTCCTGGTACTTGTATGAAAGTGATTCCTGGTATGTGTACGCTTTAGGATCTACTGATAAAAGGTGTTCTAGAAATGTGACAATCGCCTTCTCCCTCATGGCATCTAAGGACACAGTATAATGCAAGGAAACTTCTGTTGGAGATGTTGAGAGATTTTCTGTCTTTTGCTTTGGTTGAGGTTCACGGCTAATAACAGCTTCCAGTGTAAATGACATTTTCCTTGAAGCAGCATACAAAATTCTGTCAGGTGGCAATTATCCCTTGAAAGCATGGCCTGAACATTCAGCTGGCTTTACTTAGTACAAATAACTGCACTAAAAGATATGACTGAAAGATAAAAGATTTATCTCTGCACTACAGATAGGCAGAATGTAAATGCATAACTCCGATAATGAACAAAGGCAGGAGTTTGCCCTTAGATTCACTCTTCTCTTATCAACATGAATTGTTGATTCATGCAACGCAACATTGTGTACTGCTTGTTCACTTTTCTTTGCTTGCCCAACTGGAGTTACAGCCGCATACCAGGAGCCAGGTTGGGTGCCTGGATTTCTCAACAGGCACACAAATGCAAACAGTGAAATTAAACAACCTCTTACCCTCACATACGAGAGCTTCTTTACCAACTATTAACCATTCATATGATTTACAGCATTTTGCATTCATTTCTGTGCACCACTCCTACAGTTTACAGCAGCTAGGACTTTCAAAGAATAACACAATGATACATCTTTGAGCCTCAGTCATTTTTTGCTGTACCACCGAGTCAGCATTCCAATATTCAATAAAAACATAGCTGTGAAAATTAGTAACAAGACATGCTGTGACCTGTTTAAAATTTAATTTCCCATTAAATCATACAGCCCAGGGACTCCAAAAATCTACAAGAGATGGAAGTTCTCCGGCGTGCTTTAGGGTTTTCTCATTTCTTTTAGGCTACAGGCTTCAGAGTAGAAGACCTATGCCATTCTTGTACAGCACGCACTTGGGTCAATAGCTACTTAAAGAATATACAGAGTAGAAATTTCATTGCGTCCTCACATTCACCTTAAATACATTTAGGGCTCTTTTACCCCTTTTATGAAGTGAGATGTATAGGACTGTACAATGAAGTCCCTGAGAGTTAAACACCCAAGCTACTTAATTTTTAGCAGATCTCTGAACACACTGCTACTTTCTGAACACAAGGGTTTTTTCACTACAGCTTATTTTAAAGCCATGTAGAGCACAATCCCAGCCTATGGGAGAAGAGGTGAAATCAGGATGTTTGCTTTGCCTTTGCATTTGATGACTCTGAAGGAACAAACCCCTTTTCAAACCATATTGTAAACAAAGGAGGATACCTACCCTAGCTCGCCTCTGGACTTTGGCCCTACCAGTGCATGTTGCAATATCTAAGCCTGCCAATCACATTTTAAAGGCTCGACTGAGCAAAATATGTGTTCATAGCGTGCCATGTAGGTTTAAAATAACAAAGAAAGTAAAAGACCATGTGTCATGTAAGGGACAATTCAGTACAGGCTTTAAAATAAAGACACTCATAAGCCCCATCCCAGCTAGTGCTGCCACCACTTGATATCTTCTGAAAAAAATACTTTTGCCTCTTAATGCTGAGAAATCTTCTCATATTTTGAAATAATTAGAGTTTTAATATGTATTTAACCCTTGTGTGCAACAAGGAGGGCAAAGAATTTTCTGGAACAACAGTAAATTTTACAATCCCTGTTGAGCTGGCTGCCTCCTTTTTCCTTGATGCAGGAGAACTTCTTCCTGCAGTTCTGTGTATAGTTTAGCTTCAGGATACTCATGTCACCTTCAGGCACATTACTACAGAAAAGAAGATGCAAAAGCAGATGTGCACTTGTGACTGAATTTCCAGCAGGCTTTGCAGTTCTACAATTATCTGTAGGGCAGACTATTTTTCTTTCCCCAACAGATCGTGTGCTCAGACTTTTAGTCTCATTACGTGTTTCTAGATGAGAAGCCTGGTACGCAGCTTTTACCAATATTGCGGGGAACACGCTGAATTAAATCTGTAACTTATTTGCTATTTTAATGGCTTACACTCCTATCAACTAAATGCAGTATTTTTACTGTAAACAATGAAGAACATTTAACCTCTAAATGAAATATTTCCAGTAAAGTGTGGGAAAAAAGATACATTTTACAGTCACTTCAGCATACTACAGCTAGCAATATCATACAGCCAGCACAACAAAGAAACAAAGTCCCAAAATACAAGTGCTGCCTGGAATGAATTTTCTTTTGCAAAAGCCAGAATTCTGAAGTTAGATTCACCTATCTAGAATTCAGCTTCTGCTTATAGAAGAGAAAAGAACAGTACAACTTATGTTTTAATCCTTTAATTTCAATATCTAATTTTGGTTGGGGTGTGTGTGTGTCCCCTTAAACCAACTTACATTTCTACTCTTAAAAACTATTTGTGAAGTAGCTACTCCTAATCTGATTCAATTTAAACAATCTTCTAAATAATTGAAAAGACAGAGGTGGAGGCACTCAGATACTACATATAGCATGTAATTCAGATTTATTTTGGATTCTGGAGTTATTTTTAACCTCTTCATAAAGTGCATTCGGTGTTGGGAACATGAAATGCACAAGGAGCTAAAGGAATTACAAAACCCCATTTCTCACAGTACCAGTTTGCTCATAAACTGCATTTGCAATGTTATTAGATTATGTTTCAAAACATTCTGTGAAGAAGTTCTGGTTACTCCAGCAGTTTTCACTTTGTATCAGACAACAGCATGAAGGTGCACAAAAATGCTATTCCCTGTTAGCACAACAGTCTGGACTCACAATTTTGAGGACATGGATGGAAAACTGCTGTTAAAGTTTCTACTGGTGAACTCTGTCAGAGGGCATAGCCTGACTTCCTCACACAGAAGCACAGCAGTACTCAGGAGACTACTGGGCTGGCTTGTTCCGCTGGCAAAACCTGTTTCCCAGACCAACCTCCTCCCTCAGCTGCTGCCAGGGAATATTGCCTAAGCAACCTCCTTGCTTCTGCATTCCCCCAGCTCCTCAAAGATGCTATGGTACCTCCTGAAGCTGCTTTAGGTACTGGCACAGAATCAGTTCAGAGTACAGGCTATGGTAATACCTAGGAAGCATCTGTTAATAAACATTTGGGGTCTGGTGACAGCTGGTGTCCCTTTTTGATTCATATGTGCTTTTCCTGGAAGGAAGTTTTCATACTCAGTTTTCAGAGATGAATGTTTATCTTTTTCTTTCCAGGGGAGAGCAAATCCATCTGTTGTTGCGTAAGCCAATACTTTTCTGAAGCACAGCCACTTGAAAAGCTTTGCTTCATTCATTCCTTTCAGTCCTGCTCTTAACCAGGACCACATCACTGTTTTGTCCTCATAAAGAAACACGATTTGTTTAAGGTTTCAGCTAGGTTCTTAACTGAAAAAGCAAACTGACACATTTCTCCTCAGGTCCTCATCAACAACTACATAGGACTTCAGTTGAATTTTGTAAAAATACCATAATCTTCAAGCAGATGAGGTCAGACCCAGAGAGACAGGAGGAATTTAGCTAGCTAATTCCCAAGAAACTTCTTGTTGCTATGCTTTAATCCTGAAGGCATCAAAACTCTTCTAGGTATCCCAATTTTTCCTCAAATTGCTGAAACTCCAATTCTGCATATGTGAAAAAATATTCTAGTCTGCATTTGGTTTAGCAGCTTGGGGCTTCCTTTAGCCACTACTCCAGGTTAATTACAAAGTAGCTGTTTCTCCACAGATTATGATTATAGATTACCTACTCCATAACATAGTAGATGTTCTTCTATCAAAAAACCACATAGATTATTGAAAGGATGATGCAGTGGGCCAAAGTGAAACAAAGACAGAACAAAACCAGCTACGAAATAAATGAAAGGAGAAACTGCAAATTTGAAAGAAGCAGTACTTTAAATGACATTCACATAAAAGTGAATATCCTACTTAGCAATGGTCAGTAACTGCAAGAGTTGACTCTTAAGTTCTAAAAGTCCTGCTCTGAAAACATATGTAACGTTTAGTTTAGGGTTTGACTTGCAGATGTCAGTAGAATGGTAATAAAAATTCCAGCTTTGCAAAAGGATTACAGACACTTTTACTGAAAGGCAACTCTTTGAGAGATTACTCTCTGACTTTCAATAAAGATGTAAATTTCACAGAACAAAATAAACCAGAGTAGTAATTAGAAATAATAATACAGTAACAGGAGGCCACATAATCTACCTGTGACAAACAGCAAATAATTTTAACATAGCTAAATTAAGACAAGCCAGAGAAACAGCAAAGTTAACATTTACAAAAAATGAGTCAGTATTTTACACAGTCCTGACCCCAGTTACACACTGTGTATCACACTAAGTTAAATGGACTGGGTTTGTGATTTTTTAATTATTTTTTTGTGCTTTTATTTAAGCAGAGGACCAATGACTCTGGACCTGATACAGCAGGAGGACAGAGGCAGCAGTTGCAATCCTTCACCTGTGGAGAGCCGTTGGGGTGGCTTCTCATCACTGGGAATTTAGAAAAGCAGGTGGAACAGCAAGACGCAGCAGTGAGTACAGAGCTTCTAAGAGAAACACTCCACCCATCAACAGGCAGCACTGCTCCACACAATAATACACTCATGCAACTCTATGACTTCTCCTATTTCTGCCAAGAGATGGTTTTCACTACTCATTGGCCTGTTAAGCATAAACATTGGATTAGAGCTGCTCTTGCCACCCTTTGTTTCAGCAAGCACAAGCAGGAGTTTGGCACAGCTAATTGCTGTATTCGTATATGAAACCAGGAACTGCCACCCTGCCTGGAACACAGGACAGGGCCAGATTTCCTTTTGCTACTGTCTCGTTCAGGGAAAAGAAAAAAACAAACAAAAAAACCCAACAACCCAAGCCCAAACAAACAAGAATTTTGTCCCTTTGTCCTGAACACACAAGAGATATTGTGACTGGTCTGTTGGCTCTGTCATCTCTGGTAACTGACGAGTGACTTGTGATCTGAAGCACAGAGCCTAACACACTTCCCAAAAAGTTTACCATCATGAATTTTGACAAATACAGGTGTTCTGGAGATATTAATACAGGAGATTTTTCAATTGTCTTTTTGGTGGGTTTGTTTGTGGTTTGGTTTAGGTTTGTTGGGTTTTTTTGTTTGGTTGGGGTTTTTTTGGTTTGTTTTGTTTTTTAAATCTTGTTAAGTCCCTTCTTTTCTGGTTTTAAATTTGACTTTTTTCCTTTTAATTTGAACATCCCCATGATTTTGTGCTGTAAGACAAGGAAACCAGAAACATCCAATCTTCTTTCTCAGTACTGATTTCTAGATATTTATCTTGCTTCCTCTTACAGATTCCCTAGGCAGTAGTCTTTTTGTGTCCTCTTCCTAAGACAGCTAGAAAACCTTAGCTCAAGTCCTTGTCCTGAGAATGGCATTAAGCAGAATTTCACTGAAACCTCCCACGTCCCATGAGACAGCATCTTAACCCTGGGGCCAGACTAGAATATGACAGCAGCAAGTCTGGAGCTGTTTTATGGTGCATGAAACACAGGGATTTTCCCAAAAGGAAAGCAGACACACAGGCAGACAGAATGACTCTTTCACTTTGTGTTTATACTGCTTAATCCAAGAGGCAGGACGCCTGGTTCCAGGATAATCTACTGATCTATATGGGAAGGGGACAGCCTCAGGGATAGTAGCTATGACTACCCACCCTGTCCCAGAACGCCCTGTAGCATTCAACCACTCTCCTGGGGCACAGGTTCAAATCCCTCCAAGCCAAGGAGGGAAAAGAATGTGGTTTCTCACATACTAAGTCAATGGCCAAACAGTTTGCCTACTGAATGTAATCCTTTTCCTCCGGCATATTTCTCAACCTACCTCTTCATTTCCTTCGCTTTTCGTAGAAGCACTCCAATATAAAAACCACTCTGTTGCAGAGCAGAGGGGCGCACAATCTGGCTTTGTCTCCTAGACCATCCCCAGCAAATTACCTTTTCTTGTAGATGTCGTTGCTAAGTAACAAACAACTCCTGAAAGAAAAGCAAAGTTCCTCCACAAAGTTTGGCATCCCCACCCTGGTGAATAGCTGCAATTTGTCACTCCTATTTAAAAGATCTATGAATGCTACAGTCAGAGCAGTAGCACAGTGAAGCTCAGTTTTCTGCTGGAGTCAGAAGTGACAACTACTGAGACTGATCTAAGTTTAAACCATAACAAAGTTTGCACATTTTCATACAAGAGGCAACAAAGAATCTTATGATAGGTCTCTAGACATACATTTGGTATGAATTATGAAATGTATTTATTTGGTGTGTATTAACGACCTAATACAGGCATCCTCAGGGACACAGGCCACATATTCTGATGCCAGCAAAATAAAATACGTGTTTTACATGGAATTCAAGCATGGGACAATAAAATTTTCCATTCTTAAAGCCTCTATGAACTATCCTCTTTCTAATTAAGTGAAAGTCACATTCTTCCATAAGGTATAAAAGATCCAAGTAGCTTCTTCCACCCAAGGGCTGTATTGTAAAAACAAATGAATCTTACAGTGGAGCATTACAAAGACATCACGATGCTTTCATGGCATTCCCTAACCTTCCATGGATTTATGAAGATCAGTACTGCAGACTAAATATGCAGATGGGAGGTCTGTTCCCCTGAAGGGGAATAAACATGAGAAAGACCACTCCTTGACAGAATAATGTAGAGAGAATTATGAAGACTGACAGGTTTCTCTCTCCCTGGTTTCTTCATATGGACTGCGCCTTTTTTTGCAGTACATCCACTGGAGCCAGGCTCTTCTCAGTAACATCCAATGATAGGACAAGGGGTAACGGATGCAAGCTGGAACATAGGAGATTCCAGTTAACTATGAGGAAAAATTTCTTCACAGTGAGAGTGACTGAACACTGGAAGGGGCTGCCCAGGGAGGTTGTGGAGTCTCCTTCTCTGGAGACATTCAAAACCCACCTGGACGCGTTCCTGAGTGATCTGATCTAGGTGTTCCTGCTGCAGCAGGGGAATTGGACTAGATGATCTTTCAAGGTCCCTTCCAATCCCTGATATTCTGTGATTCTGTGACCCCAGCACAATCTCCCAGATGGCTGTCTTTCACAAAGAGATAGTTTAGTTTCTCTTGCAAGTCATTAGTAGCAATTCTTACGAGAATCAGACCTAACAGAGAACAACCTTGCAAATCAAATGATACACGCATTAATTACTAATTCCTCATACTGCTTGTCAGTGAGACTCAGAAGTTATTTAACTCAAATGCAAACTTTCCCTAAAAGACATACTGTTTCTTCACTAGTCCTTCAGCCAAGCAGTTCCAAGGTAACAGCCACTGCCAGCATTCAGCTACAACTACTACATAGATGTTCCTTACTCTTCAGAACACAGCAAGGAGAAACCTGAATTCAGTCCACATGGGTCTTGGGTGTCCTTCCTTGTAACACAGCATAATACACCCATCCCCAGTGCCAACACTGAATCTGGTACTGGCTAAATTCTGGAGAAAATGCTTATATGCGCTACCACGTTGCAGACAAACACATTATGGGCTTCAGAAGCAGTTGAATACTAACAGCACTGTCCTCCCTCCTCTTACTGTCTTGACGCCTGTGGCTCAGTTAAGAGTCCAGCCTGTTCTTCTCTAAAAAATTAAAAACATACATTGCTATCACAGAAGATGCAACTTCTCCTCACCTCTCCTCTGCAAACACCTAGATCAGAACAAGGCTACCCTAGCTTCCTTATAATGTGTGTCTTCCCAACCCTATCTCAAGAGAGAAGGATCCAAAGAAGCTTTCCAAAGAAGCTTTTTCTCAGCATCGCTCTGGTACCTAAATGTTGAATACAGTCATGTTTATGGAGGCAAAAATACTCAAAGCTGGACGGTCAGAATAAGAGATGTGGTCCTTTTGCATAACAGGCCATGGGATATCCTGATACTGAGAACACCCTTTCGAAAAACAAACATAAAAATACAGGCCCTGCGTTCATAAATTGGCATCTCCCTTCCTTCAACAACCATAAACCCCTTTACTCTTCATATCATAGAATGGTTAGAGTCGGAAGGGACCTTAAAGATCATCAAGTTCCAATCCCCCTGCTGTGGGCAGGGATACCTCCCACTAGAGCAGGTTGCTCAAAGCCCCATCCGGCCTGAACTTAAACACTTCCAGGGATGGAGCATCCACAACTTCTCTGGGCAACCTGTTCCAGTGCCTCACCACCCTCAGGGTAAAGAACTTTTTTCTAGTATCTAATCTAAGTCTCCCCTCTTCCAATTTAAAGCCGTTACCCCTTGTCCTGTCCCTACAGTTCCTGACAAAGAGTCCCTTCCCAGTTCTCCTGCTAGCTCCTTTCAGATACTGCTGCTCTAAGGTCACCCTGGAACCTTCTCTTCTCCAGGCTGAACAACCGCAGCTCCCTCGTCCGGTCTTCATAGGAGAAGTGCTCCAGCCCTCTGATCATCTTCGTGGCCTGGACTCATTCCAACAGTTCCATGTCCCTTCTATGGTGAGGACTCCAGAGCTGGACACAGTGCTCCAGGTGGGGTCTCACAAGCACAGAGTAGACGGGTAGAATCACCTCCCGTGACCTGCTGGCCACACTTCTTTGGATGCAGCCCAGGATGCAGTTGGTTTTCTGGGTTACCAGTGCCAGATCATGTTGAGATTCTCATCTACCATCACTCCCACGTTCTTCTCCTCAGGGTTGCTCTCCAGCCATTCTCCACCCAACCTGTATTTGTGCTTGGGATTGCCACGCCCCAGGTGCAGGACCCTGCACTTGGCTTGGTTGAACTTCATGCGATTTGCACTAGCCCACCTCTCAAGCCTGTCCAGGACCCTCTGGATGGCATCCCTTCCCTCCAGTGTGTCGACCACACCACCAAGCTTGGTGTCATTGGCAAACTTGCTGAGGGTGCACTCTATCCCACTATCCATGTCTTCAACAATGATGTTAAATAGCACTGGTCCCAGTACCAACCCCTGAGGAACACCGCTCATTACCAGCCACCACTTGGACATTGAGACGTTATCTTGCAACACAACCAGTATCAATTTCTTTTTTCACTCCATTCCACTTACAATTACTGTCATGCAGTATTCCCATATTGCACCAATATGGGATAAGATCTTAGAGCCTTACAGCCTGCCAAGAACAGTGACAACACACTACTTGGGAGAATGTGCACAAAAATTACTTCATTTTTATTCTAAGAGATAAAACACATATTTGTACAGATGGTCCCACAACAAAGCCAACCAGAAACAACTACTTCAGCAAACTCATTCGTGACATCGGGCACTGAGACAAGCAATGACCACAGACGTGCACAGGGTCATAATTACAGAGCTTCCAAGACAGATGCTATTTAAATACACACAACTGTATCTTCATAGTGCTTATGTTGTGAATGATTAATGGTTAAATTGCTTCCTCTTGCACACTGCTCATATGGCAATCTGCACAACTGCTTAAATTGCATAGGGAGGAATAAAATTGTTAGAAGAGAAACCTGCTGTCAGTCACTGCTATAATCTGCTGAAGCTTCACCCCCGTTTCACTGCCCTTCATTTGCCTGTCCTTCAAGCAGCTTGTGACAGTCCTGTGACAGTCCATGTGTACAGCAATATAAATTGCTTTCAGGTAACAATTTGCCTTGCTATGTTTATTCAGCAAGCTCCCTCCATTTAAGACTTTGGAAAAATCTTAACTGGCTTTATCATTTTCTTCAAGGATTCTCGCTAGCTAGTAAGAAGCCAAAGAATATAATAATGATGGGAGGGGAAAAAGAAGTGGAGTTGGGGAAACTAAAATTAAACACTTTCCATATATAGAAAACTAGAAGGCTGTGAAATAAGCTTTGTCCTCAGTGGAAGGGGTAGGTGTGCATTTATTTATATGATGAATGACAAATTCAGCCAGCTGAACAGAAGGAACATCCCAGTGCTCCCTGCAATTTCATTTCACTTATCCCAGCACAGAAGCAGCTCTCACAGGGTACCATCAGTACCAGGGTTCTCTTTTCTGCATTTGTCTTTACTGCACGTGACAAAAAGACAGTGTTTCAGGTGTACAGCTTATAACAATACACTATTTTTTGAATGTTCAAACACTTCCAGACAGCTGTTTGAAATGACCGGGCAGGTTCCGAGTCTTGTTTGTCTTTCATTTTAATGATCATTTCAAAAGACTTGACAGATTTCTTGCATAGGTGAAGAGTAAATTGGGGGGAGGGGCAGGCAATGCACCTCACCAGAAATCTGTGCTCTGGGAAGAATTTGAGTGCATGTCAGACATACTATATTGATCTGGATTTATACTTGTACAAGTTCTTATTTACATTAAATAGGAAACAAGTAAAGCTAAAGGCCACTGTATAAAACAAGAAACTGATGGATTTTTTTAAAAGCGACCCAACCCAAAGCACTATTGGACACAGAGGAAGTACCACCATTCGATGCCTAGTTTCTTATGTCAAGCATGACTAGATGAACTTCAGTTCCTGAGATTTACAGAAATAATGATAATGCACGCATTTCAGACCTCTGTGTTTTCTAAAGGTATGCCTTTTAAGTGGAGTTCTCTAAAAGGTTTGCAATTTGGACAACGGTATCTTGTGGTTTTGATGCTTTCCTTGTAGGGCCTCTATGATCAAATCAGCTAAGCATGCGGGACCAGGTTATGCCTTGCCCTTAAGCAGATGTGCAAAGGGAAAGAGCTATCTGTGCCTGAACTGTACTACCAAATCCAAACATCCCGTAGCTGTGCCTTAGCAGGCAGTACTAAAGTGCTATGAACTTGGTCCCATCCCCGCTGTCCTGTTTGTGAACATTTTTTTATTGATTCATCTCTGAAATCAATATCCCCAGGTTTAAAAATAATAAACTGCAGGGACTGTGGATTAGATTTTTGTCTGATAAAAAAAAAAGAGAAGTTACACACACTACACTGTATAAAAAAGACGGACCCTTTTAAGGTCCTTATTTTTTTTTTTTTGTTCAAAAATGCAGGTTATTATTGTAGAAAAAATAATTTGAATTCAAAAATAAAACTCTTGGACAAAATACTTTACATTTTTATGTAGTCCCAGAAAGTGTAACTGGTAAGTAATGGAAAAAGGCATCAAAAAGTCAATTCACCACCTTATGGTTAAAGTGCTTTATATTTTTTACTGAAAGGAAAAGAAAAAAAGAAAAAAAGACTTAAAGTACTTAACTACTATAAGTGCTATGACAATTTCATGCTTTTCTTACACACATTACTACAATACACTGATTACAGCTTAGATATTTATTCACTACAAGCATTTTATTGTCACAAGCACATCACTTTCTCTTCTTACAAACTCTAGTTATTAAGATGAGGGGGGAAGTGGTATGGGGACAGCCATACCCCTGTTTTCCTTTAAAAACAAAACAACACAAAATACCCCACATCACTCCTTATGGCAAGCAGACAACCTGATCTCTGAACTCAATGACAACTATTTTTAGGACAAGCACTGCCTGTTTTAAATCAGTCAGGAAGCACCAAAATGAGACCAACTACATTATTAAATGTCATTATTGATACCAGCTGATTATATTCCCCAATAATAGAAAGAATGCTCACTTGGGAAAAGGGGAGAATAAAAATAAAAAGGAAAGCATTGCATCTTTCATAGTGGTATCAATACACTGCCAAGGGTCATAGCTCCCTGGCTGGACTAATTTTAAGGTGATTTTTTTTTTTAAAAAAGCTTTTCTTTTTTAAGAAACCTTTGCTATTTAATGCAGTGAGCTTCAGTGAAACCACCATAGTCCAGCCTCCCAGCAGAAATGCCTGCACCCATCCTTTCCAAGGAGGTTACTCACCAAAATCTTAGGGGAAACGCAACTGTTGGAAAAAAAGAAAACAACCCAAGTGCTCATAAAAACTACGGCCAAAGGAATGTTTCCTGGAGCTTTTCAAAGTACCACTGAAAACTGCGACTGGGAAGCGAATTAAGAGTTGTCTCTCAGTCTTTGACATGCAAGCATCAAGCAGAAGTTGAAGGTGAAATACGGAACAGCGATTCAACTTGATTATCGTGCCCAGGATAGCAGCTCCCCTCTCCCCCATTGAGACTGACAGAAACCGCAAAGGAGGCCGAGAGCTTACAGAGACACCCCTAAAAACGTTTAAAACTTCAAAGAAAGAGGCGGGCACCCAAGGGATGGGGTTTTTTCCCCCGAGAGCCCCCACAGCTTCAAGGAAGGGGAGGCGCTGGGGGGAGGGGGGGGAGCAGAAGTCGGCAACCGGGCCCTTGATCGTTAAATAGGGTGGGCTTGAGAACACAGGCGAAGCATCCTCCATAAAATATTCCTCTCACACAAGAGTTTAGCAAGTAAGGGTTACTCCGGAGGCCGAAC
>VZTM01042303.1:76868-145797 GCA_013400555.1 Jacana jacana
CCTCTCTCCTTCCTTTCTTCCTGCCTTTCTCTCTCTCTGCGGCCGTTGACTTTGAAGGCGCGGAGCGGCGGTGATGTGGCACTCACGTGGGCGGGCGGCGCAGGTACCGCGGCGGAGGGGCGGCCTGCTGCCGCCAGCGCACCGCCGACCCGGTCCGCCCTGCCCCGACACGACACACCACGACCCTGCACGCCTCTTCCCCCACCGAGCAAAGCGGCCTCTCCTCTTTTTCTCTATCTCCCCACCGAGTCGCGAGTAAGGGCGATGGGGGGGCGCCCGGCTTACGGTAGGTGAAGCCGACCGAAATCCTCCCCGCCCTCCCTTCCGCCCCCTTCTCCGCGGCGGGGNCGGGCCGCCGAGGGAGTGGGTTGAGGAAGCGGGACGGAGGCTGGAGCGAGGGGTGGGTGGGCAGCGGGGCCGGTGCGGCGGCCACCGCCTGCCCTCTCTCCTTCCTTTCTTCCTTCCTTTCTCNGCCGAGGTTGCTTCACCTTGTCCCGCAAAGGCGCCTGGAGATTTCCTCCCCTTGCTGACCCCAGCCTCCTTCCATCCCAGTGAGATACCTCCAAAACAGCAACCCCTTCCACTGCTTCGGGGGGGGTTGGGGTTCTTTTTTGTTGTTGTTGTTGGGTTGTGGGTTTTTTTCACCTTTCAAGGAGCTCCAGGCACAGCAGAGGAAGGCGTTAACGCCGGGAGCCGGAGCAGTGCCAAGCAGGAGACTGGATTTCGGTTCAGGGGTGGGATGCGTTCAAGGAGGAAGCCTGATGGCAGGCATTTGCGTCCTCCCTCAGGTTCACTGGGACAGAACTTCACAATGGGGCCAGCGGGGGTGCAGTTCGAAGCAGGGAACCTCCAGAAGCCCCATCCAAGCTGAATGAATCCTGTCTCCTATGCTGTGCTTCCTGGAGGTACTTGCTTTTTAATGGTACGAGTGCTTGGCTAGTGCTCAGAGCAGTGCCCGTGGTGAATACAAATGCCCTGTCCAGCCAATCTACTGCATGGTCCGAACCAAGGCATCTTCTCAAATTTCTCTTCAAAATGCTTCGTTCTTCACCCATCCCAAACTCTGGCCAGCAGTTATACAGTTAACCCTCAAAAAAGTTCCCCACAGTGTGAAAAGGAGCAGTGAGAATTGTAGTTTCTCAAAGTGTCCCTTAAGGTGATTAGAAGCAGCTCCTTGGTAAAGAGAGAGAGGGGGGATTCCCTGGTCGTATCCTGGGGGGCTCTGCCACTTCCCTTTCGCATCTCAGCTGATGGCAACTTGTACAGTCACAGAAACAAAGTTGTAGCTTGTAAATTCGAAATTTACTGGGGTTCAGCCAGTGAGTTCGGACAGAGTATATCAAATCCAGCAGTGGATCTTAAGCTGTGAGGTACCCCTGTGAACTGCAAGGACTAAAATAGGAAAAGAATACAAAACTGAAAGGCTTGAAACAATTTTTCATATTAGAAACTTAAAACGATGTGTCAACATTTCCTTTTATACAAAAGTCACGCTGGGCTGCGGAATGAATCTGGCCTGGCAGAAGGGCTCACCCGGTCCCTGGCCCTGTTCCCCACCGCCAGCTACAGCTGAGTTGTTCCAGGGGCTCAACCCCCCACCCCTCCTCCTCGTGTTGGATGGTCAAAATGTAAATGTGTTCACATGTGCAAAAAGCAGGTGCTTGAAGCTGCTATGGTCCAATAGCACGCTTGGGGGCTACGATAGGTACACACGGGGCAGGCCCAGCAGGCAGACTCTTGTCACCGAGCCAGGGGGGCAGATGTGTTCTGGCCTACAAATGTGTGTCTGTTGTGTGCGTGCATGTGCACCTCATTCATGCACATTCGATCATACAACTGGGGAGGGGACACCCTGGGCACCAGGGTGTTTTGGGAGGAAGACACACTTCTCCTTCACGGCTGAACTCCTGAAGTGTTGGAAGGTAAATGGTTCCAAATTGTCTTCTTCAGATGTATAAATTGTAGCACTGCGCAGAGGTGCTGCATAATTAAATTAGGGGATGGGTTTGAAATGAGCAATTGAAGAAAGTCTGTGCCATATATCCAGGCGTTAATTGACAGGACAGGCAAAGGCAGAGACGTTACAACCCTACACTACCACTTCAGCACTTTCATCGGCATGAATGTATCTTTAAAACGTGCTTTTTCTGTAAACCAGCAACGTGTAGGGGAAGAGATGATCTAAATCAATAGCAATGACAATTAATAATGGGTACTGTCTGGAAGATTGTAATGCAGACAAGCTTTTGAAGGGAGCATTCCAAACAAATGTTTTATTGCATCGCACTAAGACAGCATGCATTTAAGCATCGTTAGAGAAAAAGAGGTCAAGGAACCTTGGCTAACTCCATCCAATTACTTAATCACTTGTCTCCTCAAACTCCAAATGACTGAGTGTCTCCATTTATAATAGAAAAGCCATTTAAAGCAATGTGTGTGACATACTGGGCTTCATTTTGATCAAGTGTACTTGGTTTGCCAGATATAAAAAATTTCTTAATACGATCTAATTTATGGCAACATCTGTTTGCAGTCGTGATAGGGAACAGGTAGGTCTTTGCTATAAAAGAATATTTTCCCAACCTACAAGCCAAATATTTGTTTAAAGGTTAGAAAATGTTTGTCTAAGAACATGCCTCTCTCCAGTGGGTAGCTGAACACTTTTATTTACTGGCCGCCTTCAGTTTTCCATTTTTATGAATCATTCATTCTCCATTTTTAGAAGCCTCTCACACTCAGAGGCTTGCTGGGCTGGAGAGAAAAGGAGGACTCTGCTGAACAGAACCTGCACTTCTCTTATAACTCATTTCCCACCCACCCCCAGGTTTTTGGAGGCATAGGCTGGGGGGAACAACAGCAGAGCAGCACAGCTGTGTCACGGAAGCGTTCATGTTCTTGTTTCCAAAGCACACATCTGAACAGTCTTGAGTTTCAGCCACCACTGTTTATGTTCATGTTTTAACTCAAAGCCCTTTACCTGATCATTTTATTGCAGATTTCATTAGGATAGATGTACAGAAAGGTTTAATAATGTTCAGTTTTCTAACTCCAAGTGATTGTATTTACCATGATAACATTGTATATGAATGCAGTTATGCCATTCCAGAGTGCGCTCCATTTTCACATTGTTTTGCTAGTCAAGGATCAAGCTGGTCATGGATTCAGTGTACTGAATTTGGTGTTATGTACTCTGTGTGTAACAGAAAGTCACAACACGCTTCAGCAGGGAGTGTCTGAAATTCTGGAGCAGGCTGTTACAGAACAGCCTTTTTCCAGCAGCAGTTTTATTCTACTGTGATCATCGCTCTTAATAAAACATGAATCCAGTTAATAAAGTGTACCACATCATCACATCACTCATCCACTAGTTGCTCTCAGTGAGGACTGGGCTCCTTGCTGCCAGAGAAGTCCAGCTGCTAGCAAGGAGAAGAAACCCACTATTGTTAGACACTGGTGTTCTCTGTCACACCAAACTCTCCTCTGAGGTACAGAAAATGCACATGCAAGCTCTCTGTGTGCAAGGGTAGAAGACAGACACACTAATTGACTTGTAGAACCAAGACAGAAATCATGTTTATGTCCTGGGGTGCTAGAGAAAGTTAGTAGTCTCTCTAACTCTACTGCTTAGGAGAGATATGGCAAGTCCCCTATCACATCCCTGGGTTAGCAGCTTCTCTAGTGTTGTCCACAGACTGAGAAAATCCTCCCTCATACATAAAAAATGTAAAGCCCTCTCAGAGCTGTGAGAATCACACTTTCTATTCGGAGAGGTGAAATTGAAATAAACAGGTTTTGTGTTAATGGCAGCCTATTTTTATCTGAGCTTTTTGATTAACTAGAAAAATCTTTTTTACTGACACGTTATTTCCAGTGAAACGCTGAAGTGCACCAAACACTGGAAGACAAGGAATGGTGGCAGACTAGAGGGAAACAGCAGCCTGCTGGCCCACAGTGACCAGAGAGGGGACACCACTCTTCTCTAGTCTTTTGTCCAATGAATGTGAATGATATTAGACAAAAATAGCTTCAGTGAAACTCAAAAATAGCTCACAATAGTGCTCCAGTGCCCAAAGACTCTCCTATGCTGAACAGCATATGGCAAAGAGAAGACTTGATGCTGGGGCTGCGCTGCTCTAATCACTGAGCTCTACACCCTGAGGGAGGAATGACTCTGGGGAAAGGGAAGCACCCACATTCAGCACTGTTATTAATATCAAGACTATAAAATATTTTCATGACCAAAAAGAAATAACTGACTCACATACACAGACTAGTATTTGTGTCCTTTCAAGTTGACTGAAAGGATTTTATTTTTTTTCAAAGGAGTAGTCTTCTGGCAAAATCACAGACATTTTCACATCAGCCTTAGAAGAAAATGTCATTCCTCTCAAAAAAAGTATAAATAATCAAATAATCATGCTGAAGAACCTTTACATCCTGAGAAGCAGTGTAAATAAAATCAGTTACTAGGCAATACTTGTCCTGCCAAACCTGTTCTGCTCTGGCATACCTATAGCATGAGCTCACAGTAGCCTGAACAGAGGAGGTGGTGGTGGTGGGGAGGAGTGGGATGAACTGGGAGAGTGTGGGACCCAGTGAACAGTTATGTGCTGAGAACATGAAATAGTATCAAAGCTGTGTCACTCTGACAGATGAATGTTGAATAGAAATAGGGAACTGATTTGTCCTTCAGGATTTTTCTTTGGCATGAGTATAAATTCAGCAGTTATAGAAAATCTAAAGTCTGACCGATCTGTCCTAAATTATGAGTACATGAAGAAATTTAGCCATAAACATAAGATTCTCTGAATATACTTGCTTCAAGGATTCTGCCATATTTAACTTCCCATTAATATTTTTTTAATGAAACCAAGAAGTTGAATCCTTCATAATGTGCCGTATCTGTTAAATGAAGGTTGGAACATAATGTATTTCCTGCTGTAGAATAAAATATGTCTGGATGATTGTTTCTGAACACTCAATTTATGGGCTTTTGCAAAAATTAACATAAGGTCATCTGGTGGCTCTGTTTGAATGTCATGCCCCCATATTTTGAGGCATATGGTGTAGGAGAGAACTTTGTAGAGTAAGGCTGACGGTTGGACTCGATGATCCCAAAGGTCTCTTCCAACCAAAGGATTCTATGATTCTATGAGTGCGCAGGATGTGGAGTTATAAGAATCCAATCCTCAGAGGCACCAACACAAACATAGTGAAGTTGAGAAGCAGTCAGATGGGTTGCCATGTGTTCTGTTTTGAATGAGTAAGGTGTTCTATTTTGGCTAAAGGGAATCAACTAGATTTGGGTCAAATAATGTGAATCTTGCAAAAATTGAAACAAAACAGCCTGACTTGACAGGAAAAAGTAATCTTTGAAGAGGGGACTGATTCCCGTCGTAATGTGGCACAAGGGTGGAGGTGCAATGGGAGAGTACAGACATATTTAGGTCTTTAAAATTTATCACCAAGCAAGCTGGTGACAGTAGAAATATTGTTGTGGAAGAAAGAATCAGTGAAGTCTGTGTCTGTGCCATTTCCAATATCCTGCCTGGCTGCATTCTCCTTGAGAGGGAGGGGAGAAGGCTTGAGATTTAGTGGCTTCCAAAAAAAAAGAACAAATCACTTTATGCTGTTAACTTAATGGTACAGCAATGTCCACAAAGTTTAAGACCACTGATCTGTGATAGCAAAGGAACAAACGTGCCTGGTTTGAGGGCTATATTTAGTGGAAGGTTTACGTCATGGAGTAGTAGTATTTGGAATCAAGAAAGTTTATATGCATGGTCAGGCACAATTTCTTTCTCGAGTGAGTCATGCCTTGTTCAGCGTAAATGTAATTTTCCGTAGTGTTGCAATAAGTATTCATATTTATCCAATGATCTTATTTTCCAAATGGAGTAACTGAGAGTTAACGGTTTTAATAAGATCAGCATTTTATGTCATGGAAAAGGTAATTTCATGTATACTTCCTGTCTGGTTTACCCAATGGCATTATCTGAAAGGAACTTGGTCACTCTTAAGAGGTATAGGTCCACTAGGGATGAGGGTTGCATATATGTGTGTAAATAGGTGTATTCATATATATGCATGTTGGTATATTTATATGTAGTGTGTGTGCTTCCTCAGAGTTTTCACCATTATATTCTGAGTTGTGCCTTATCTTAGCAGAAAGGTAATTACCTGTGATTTGTAGGATTGTGTTAACACTGAAGGAATGTAATAGCTCAGAGAATTCAGGATGTCAACATGATCTTATTAGAGCATTACATTAAATGAAATTCAGTGTTTTAAATAAAGTGACCTTGCCCTCCTAAATCCTATGGCAGTCAGCCAGCAGAATCAGTCTTTTTAACCTTTTGTTCAAGATGCTGAAAAGAGGAGAACCAGTTAAGGTACTTAATACTTCATAAGGAAAATAAGGGTTCAAAAAATGCTTTATTTCTCCTCCTCCTACTCTGTAAAATTTTTAGTACTTCTTCCTCCTTCTGGTGTTAAAGATGGCTAAGGAAGGAAATAAAAGAATGCACTAGCTGAGATGGACTCGAACAACTGTGGGTGTCCAAGCCTCTGATCTTATCACCTCCAGCATCGATCCTGCTTTTGTCTCAGAGACATTGTGCTGCTTCTTGGGCACCCAGGAAATGATGGTGCCATCAAGGCCCACCAGCTTTCTCTGGGTCACTTTCAAAACACACAATCTCAGAAAGGATTCTGTGTTAAATGGCCTGCTCATTATTTTTTCGGTAGTTAGGCTGCACTTCCATGTTTTCTGGTTTTGGTTAACTGAGGCTCAGGCCCAGTCTCTTACTTTAGGGCTGCCATTGGGAAGTATTGGTAGGTCTTTTTTTGCTTGTTTTAATTCAGTCTGCATTGCCTGAGAGTTTGTGGACTTGTATGATCGATTTTAGGCAACGGGCTGAGTTTGGACTCGTGTTACAGCGGGATGTGGAGAGGTAAAGCTGGACCCAGCCCGTGGTGACACTTTCACTGACAGCTAACGCACTCTCTCGCCCATTCATGGACAGGTCACATCAACTTGCCAAAATAGCTTTCAGCTTCAGTCCCAGGGTGTGTACACAGCACAGCACTGCCCTCGGAGGCCTCCCTGACCTGGATAATGAGTCCAGACTGAACAGTGTGTGCACTTCGACTTCTTCTCCTGCTCCAGTCATTGGACAGTTGGGCTCAGGTGGCTAGAGAAGTTTTTGAAGCTGTTGCTCTTTGTAATTAACTGAGCTACTGCAACCATCCTGGCCCATATGAGACCTTGTGGTTTTGCCTCCAGGTTAAGCTACTTTGCTAAAGCAGGGAAGTCTGGTGCTGGATGTGGCTGCCTGTGTATGGATCATACAGGGGCCACAAGGCAGGTTCTTAGGGTGATTCAGATGCTGACTAGATGTAGCCCAAGAGGAGAGGTATCCTGGAAGTAGTAGGGTTGCAGCTCTGGGAAAGGATCTCTCTTCCCTACTGCAGCTATAGCTGGTAGCTAGGATGTGCAGCAAATTGGCTTTTCAGGGCTCTAGACTCCAAGAGAATTTAAATTCTAAAGAGAGACCCATCTTACAGATCATTGCCAGTCGCTAGTACGTAAAAAATGCTCTAACCCAGATCCTCAACTATACTTGAAAACAACCATTGTGTCTGACCTTGGATATTTCCTGTGTTAGATGGATCCTATAACCTAAGGGAGCTTAATGTTTGTCTGTGGGCTGGCACAAGCTTCAATACTTTCCTACAACTGTCCTAGAGGGATGGAGAAGACAGGCAAACCTCTTCCCTAATCACATGCTTTACAGGCAGCACACAGAGAGGGAGAAAGCATTGGAGCAACACCCTTCCCTTGCCATTCCTGCAGAGCAAATCTATCTCTCCCAGTGTTCAGTCCTGGTAGCTCTGAGATCTAATATCTCTGCACTGGGAGTGCAGCACAAAGCAACACACCATACCAGAAACCATCAGGCATGGCCTTTATTCCTCGTCACTGAAGGCCCACATTACTACAGTGAAGTAAGCAGGAGTTACTACTCACAGATGAGGAAATATCTAATCCTTGATACTCCCACCTGACCATGCTATTTGGACAGGTTTATTTTTCAGGAAACCCTTCTGCCTCATCAGAGTTAAATTTTAATAAATGCAATTTATTGCTTTGCTGAACCAACGTCTGAAACAGCCCATGGGTACTATTGCCACATGCACCTGCTGTAATGAATAGCAAAGCCTACTTCAGTGACCTGAATCTTTTGAAAATTTAGTCCTTTATTTTTATCCACTTAAGGAACACAAGCTGCAGTGTCCTACTTTTTTCTCAACTGTGTCATCTGACTCATCAATCAAAACTGAATTTGAGTCCTATTTTCACCCACTGACTCTCAATCAACCTAACAAACCTATCAAAAGTATGAAAGGATGATTTTGTCACTCAGGCCAAGTTACCTTTGCAAATCTCGAGTCATGTGACATATTTTAAAGTTTAAGAAAATTACGATTTTGGCAAGGCCAAATTCTACACTTTCCCTGGAAAAGATACACTTGGATAGAAAGAACCTGACCGGACAAATGAAAAAGTTCTGTTGAAGTAAGAAAACTTTATTGTGAGGAGATTTTATGCTACTGGATTGATTAAATAGAATGCAATAGTAGCATTGTTTTATTCACTTCTGTCAGAATGCACTGTAACATTTACCAGACGTTCATGAAGACGTATGCGCTAAGAAAGAAATACAAAAACTGTCTGGCCTACAGTTCGTTAATGAAATGGCTTAAAATGTAGGTCTATCCAGAAATGCCTCAGTTAAAAACCTGACAGTTTTTTCCCCCTGTACTTTCAGAAATGCATGACGTGATTCAAAAACAACCCCACCACCATCTAAATCTGTTTTTTCTTGCCGTTAAGGCAAAACAAGTATGAGTGACCTGATCCTATTCTGTCTGAGTCATGAGACATATATGGGAAACAATTACAACATATGCTAGAAAAAGATTGTTCTTTCCATCCTCTTGAAACCTCTTTCACAGAACCCAGCCTGCTATCCTTCCAACAAGTCTCTAGCCTTGTCAGGAATAAAGACTGAAACCAGCCTGCAGAATTGACCATTAGCATAGGTTTTCCAATGAAACTGAATTGAAATTAAATTGATTTTGGGACACTACACATACAACTTAGCATTAGAAACTATTTCCTGACAGACTTTATGCTTTAGATGGACATTTGTTTTCTCCTCAAGTCAATATCAGATCCTTTATGAAGATGATCACAATGTTAATAATTAATATAAAAGTTGTAAGTATTAGTAATCAGATGTACTGCCAAAATGACATTTACTTTTATTTTTGTTTTCTAAGTAAAGGGAAATATTTTTCTAGGCAGTGCACAGAGGAGGGAAAAGGAAGAAGAAATCCCTAATATTATTATTAGAGTAATTTGTAATATTACTAGTCAATAGGGACAAATAAATTGCTTTCATATTGTACTGATGTCTTCTACTTCACTACAGTTAAAATCTTACCATGTCCAGTTTGACTATAAAACACAAACGCTTGCATACTCTATGTGGCTACCACATGACATGAAAGGTTTTTTTTTTGAAAAGGCTTTATCAGTAGAGTACACTTTACTTGCAACAGAGCAAACCTGTTTCGTAAGCAAAAGTGAATCCACTGATGAAATTCAGTACATCCAGAATCCATTATTGAATTGAAAGGGATAGTATTTTTTATAGAAGTAGCTCATGGTCTGTATACTCTTCTTTAGTTAATTTGAGGTTTGATTACAATAATGAAACATAAGGCACAGTATGTTCCAAGGAACCAAAACAGCGAAGAATCAGAGTGTAATCAAAGAAAGTTTCAGCAAGCTTTTTGGAAGAATGATGCATAGTGATATATATTAAACATTAAGCTTCATTGATATTAAGCATTTAGGTTAATGCTAAATAGACCCCTCAGTACTCAAAGGATTCTTAGTCCAGTGTCACAAAGGAAACAAACATGAGAAGATTAAGAAGTATATACATTCAAGAGTGAGAGGCTGAATGTTCTCTGAACGTAAAGACAGGACTCCTGTAGCCAAAACCAGTGAAAGGATCTTGTGGAGTTGCCTTAAACTGTTTAATGCACTTGGAAGAGAAGTACTACTTGTCAGCTAATAATGACAAGAATCACAGATTGGGAGAGGCTGGAAGGGATTGTGTTGATGATGAAAATTATGATGGTTATTCTTGCTACACAAAACCACAGCAATTAGGACCAGGGTTGCAAAGAACTTTCTCCTCAGTATGTGATTGCATAATTCTATCCTCATGCTATTATCAAATCTATTCACCCAATAAATAACCAAAGTTACTTTATGTTATTATAGTGCCATAATTACTGAGCAGCTTGAAGATTTTGAGCACTGTAAAGGGAGAATGTTTCAGTGCTTTTAATCTCCCAACAGCCTTGGAGCAAGAAAATTCTGTTTTGTTCATTTTATATCTGGAAAATGGAGTCACAGAAACAGAAGATCACTTCTTTGAAGCCCAGTCACCCTGAGATGTGGACAGGCATTTAATAACATAGTTAAGACTGCTGGCAAAACTCTACTGAAATCATTAGGATGTTAACATGTACAGTTCATAGCAGTACCTTTTTTTGCAATTTTTTCTTTGATCCACAGAATCACAGAATGTTATGGGGTTGGAAGGGACCTCTGGAGATCATCTAGTCCAACCCCCCTGCCGAATCTCATGAAGGATTTATCTGTTTCCTAAATCTCTAATCACCAGTGACTGCTTGCAGTAGAAAATGATGGAATCAGGTGTTTGCTGCCAGCAAAGAAATCTGTGTATGAAGTACAGGCAAAGTGTATTTTTCAGCAGCACGTGGGAGGGATGTCCAATTTCCAAGCTGGCCTCTGCCAGCAAGTTTTGTCCCCTGGTGGGGTCTTACCTTGCTTCTTTTCTGGGTCATGCTCTTTATCTGCTAGTACTTCCTGCAGGCTTTTCTGGATGTTTGCATGTACGCAGGCGTGTCCAAAACTCATCCGTGTCCCAGTTGTTCTATTGCCCCCCGGCCCCTTCTACATGAGACCCTCCCTTGCTAATGACATAGCTTCTCCCACCATCATACTCCACTAAGAAACAGCAGTTGTTTTTAGTGGAAGTATGAAAACCTGTTGGTGTGCAGCTCTTGCCTTCCAGCGTAATGCTTCTGGGAAAGCTGGCCTTAATGATTTGTTGTGGTGGAAATGTGAGACTTAGGCTGGGGATGCCCCAGCTGCTGGCACACTGCCTCCTCCTGCATGTCAATGTGTGGCCCACATATGCCTATTTCTCCAGGCAGAGGGGACAGCAAACCCGAAGAAGGGTTATGTGGAAGGTCCTGTAACAACATGGCACCTTAGGAAAGCCAAGAGGCTTGTGGCTAGTTTCCTAAACACCAATTCAGAAATTTTTAAAGGTAGACACTCTGAAATTTGTAGCCACAGGCCTCTCTCTGCTTAGAAATTCCCATTGATATTATGTGATAGATAGACAGACATTATTTCTGGAGAACAAAATCTGCTATTACCACAGGACTGTATAAATCCTGCCTGTCTTCTGGGAAGTTCAGATTGAAAGAAAAGCTGGACATAACTATCCTAAAGCATTAAATATTTATGAAAAATATATATCACAGCATTTTACCTACAATTGTGCAATATACCTTTGTGACTTTGCTCCCAAGGTACTTCTTTAATATCTTAAGTTGTTGACAAATGGCACGATGCTTTGCAGCAGGAAGAGATCTCCCCTCCAGCCCCCCAAATGAACTCTCTAAGATGTATTTTTTCTGCTTGATGTTAAAGCAGAAAACTGAATTTTCACTTCATCATTT
Source organism: Jacana jacana (assembly GCA_013400555.1). Classification (NCBI taxonomy): domain Eukaryota; kingdom Metazoa; phylum Chordata; class Aves; order Charadriiformes; family Jacanidae; genus Jacana; species Jacana jacana. The sequence goes on from VZTM01042303.1 coordinate 88,725, forward strand.
TATATCAAAATGGGTCTGGTTATGAAAGTAGAATAATCGAGAAAATTATTATTTTAAATATAGCTTCACTAAACTACCGAAGAAATTACATTGTCTGCCGAGTATGAAAATCTGTCTATAATTAGATTTAAATGTCACTCCTTTCAGTGCATTTTAGCATTTCTGCAGACTATAGTCCTTATGAAAGGTATTGTTTGACAGTATAGCCTTCCTCATGAAAATTACACCCTGTGGCATGCTTTCTGGAGAGTATGTATAGCTTTGTATTAGCTGTAAAAGATAATCTAATAGTTGATACAGTTGCTGACTACTTTCCTCTCATTCCAATGGCATAATTTGTTAACATTTGCTTTTCTCTATGCATTGTTTTGTCTGGTAAGCATGGGAGGAAAAGGATTCATTTGCAGCTAAGGATACTACAGAATTTTACTAAAAATGTTTGTATTTTATGTTTTACAAATTATGTTTGTATATATGAAATGCTATTTCAGTAGTGGACAGTAGTCAAGTAACAGTAATGGAATTTCAGCAATTGTAATTTTGAATTTTGTTCTGTGATTTTACTATACAAATAAAGAAAAAAGATTATTGACATTAAAGATATTTATGTGGCTGTGATTTTGCAGAAAAGATGCTAACCAGATGTTGTTGTTGGTTTTTTTCATTATGTAATATATCAGAATAATGCTCTCACTTAAAATGTTAGTTTTTTTCCTTACCCACTTGTGATGTCCATTTCCAAGTTGACGCTTGAGAAACTGAAGAGTAAAAAGTGATTCCTAAGGAAGCTGTTGACATCATATTGATATTTCTTCTAGTTATCATGATATTGCTGTGCTTTAATGCCTTCTAGGTACACCTACACCACATAGTGTGTGAACAGGGTGGACAGCCAGGGAGAGGGGAGGGACACGAGATGGCTGTTTTGTTCCCTGGCCACCTCGGCTCTCTGCCATGTGTCCTGGTGATGTGCACTCCTGTAGTAGCATCTACAGCACCGGGAAGCCTTCATCATCTTACCTTCATCTTCCAGTCCACTTCTAACATATGACCAGCTCAGATATGGCTCCAAATTGGTCTCTGAGCAGTGACAGGTAGTGGAGGGAATGGGGGACTGGAGATGCAGAAGGTCAGATCATTAGCTGGCATTGACCAGAGCAAAAAAGACTAATGCAGATGCCTTATCCCACCTGCATTTTAGATATAGGTGCCTCCACCCCCAAGAAGAGCAGAGCTGTAGCCCCCATTTTACCATGTACTGCTCATTCTCATACTCAGCCACTGCTGGGTTTGTGTTTAAACCAATAGAAATAGAATGTCCTGGAAATATTTCTCCTTCAGAACCTCTGATTTTCAGAAGAAATAGTTCCCCGTGTTAGCCAAGAATGAGCTGTAAAAATCACACCTCAGCCCAAATGAATTTTGACTGTACTTTAACCTAACTAGAGTATTAACTTCAAACTCTGGCATAAAATGAGACAAAAGAACATTATCATTTTTGACAGGTTGATAAAGGCAGCATCACCCTCTTTAGCCCATTTTGTACCATACAATGGTGAGTTCAGATATTTCAAATCTAATTAGGACATAAACGCTGGACTTCCAATAAATTGACATGTAAGTAGAGGCAGTGTGAGCAGGCCAGGTGACCCAGCCTGTCTGGCCCTCCCACCTTCCAGACAATGTGGCTGGATGAAACAACACAATTTCTTTTATCAAGAACTCCTGGCTCCAAAGATCTGTCACTGCAAACAGCCATGGGAGCAAATCGTATGTCAGCCTTAAAAATCAATGTTAAAGAACAGATTGAATGATAATAGTGTGTCTGTCCAATTATTTCAAATCAGATCAACACAGAAAATGCAAAGGACAGGAAGTATCCAAGAGGTTTGACAGAGATTACTCAAAGGTTTAAAAATGGAAGAGAAACTTCTTCTGGAAATGGCCTTGACTTTGAAAGTCTCACCTGCGTCTCTTCTCAGACACATAATTTGTGTCTTCTCAAAACCCAATACATAGTACATAATTTCCTTTTTTGCCTATATGCTCATGATAAGGACCATAAATATTGTGCAAATAATGTAAAGGGAAGGGTCTTGGACACATAACAATCTAATCTTCAGACTTTAAACTTTCAAGGCAATGGAGCACAAACAAATCTTTCATCAAACAGAATAAGCTAAGATTGTCCCAAGAGGTCTTACTATGGTTCTAAGAGAATTATAGACACATTCAAAAGGTTATACTGAAAGTTGGTATTGAAACCTCTGAACTGTTACGAATAGTCTTTGGCAATCCTCTTGAGACTTCCTCTAACATGCTACAGAAAATGCAATTCTCCTTTAAGCTCCATAGGGCACTTCAAAAGCCTGCAAGGGCCATCATTTTCTAATAAATATTGTTGTATTGAATGGTTCTTTTAAAATGATCTTTCAAAGAAAAAAGTAATGAAAAGTAAAAAAAAAAGTGTACAAAGCAGTCTTCACTATCTAGAAAAAGTAGAAAGGAGACAGCTGAAAAAATTTAGTATGTGTGTGTCTGCATCTATCAGTAAGTGAGAATGTTATGAAACTGAAGGATTGATAAAGAAAATTAATTACATTAATGAGTTACCAGCATGGATCTACAAATAATTGCACATTAAAAGCTTCCAAAAGTGGCTTGATGAAGTTTTAAGAAATGTCACTAAACCTGGCTGTCTCAATTACTTCCCAAAGCTATAGGGGTCAAAAATTTTACTTACAAATACTGCTGTCATTTATCTGCCACAGAAGCTCAGGCGGCAGAAATATTCTTTACAACCAGAACTAAAGCTCTTTGTATGTCATCGGGACAACATCACGGGGATTGATTTGTGATTCCAGCTGAAGAGCATGTATGTAGGTGTTAAGCTTGGGTGTAGAAACAATGTAGTGGTTTTTAGAGGGCTTTGTGCCTGAGCTGGTAAGACCTGCAAGTGCACTGTTAGATGTAAAGTCCCTCTGTGAAACCAGCTCAACTCATACATTTCTGCTCTGTAGCACTAAGCCTGATGAGCCAAAACACCGCCAAGATCTGTTGCTTTTTAGCCACTGAGCCTTATTCATGGGTCAGCTAAGCTTAGCTGAAGAAGGCAGGAAGAGGGCAGTCTGCCTGTAATTATATATTCCTCATTCTTTCCCAGAGCACTCACTCTTTTCACTTTTTTCTTTTTTTTGCTTGGTGAGGAAAGTTGAAAGGTTGCACATCAGTGGTGATTCTCAGTGTGGAACCTAGGGAGCTTGGTGGTAGCTTAAGTAAGTTCTTACTAAGCATGGTTGCATAAGAAGGTATGATAAAACGCCTGCTGTCTAAACAATCTGAGAAAAACCAGCTGTGATGAATGGATAAGCCTCACATTCTGTATCCTGGTATTCCACTGCCTCGAAGAAAGTGTGTTTGGGCTTTGAAATTCTTTCTGTCTGATCCTGTATGGATTTAAAGGAAAGAACTGATGTTATCATTATTTATATAACATTTATATAACATTAGCCTGTGATTATTTCTTGCTTGGAGAAAAATGTCCCTTTATTCATGGGAATGCCTTTGAATATGAATGGCTTCAGGGGATAACAACGGCCCTGAAAAATTGGTATTTGGGACTTGTCTAATTCCTTACACTTTTGTTGGCTAAACGTCTTCTGAGATCTAGACTCACAGGAATAAACCTTGCGGGGTGCCATATCAGAGCGGGTAGGCTTTCTCTGGAAACTAACTTTGAAATGCTAATAATTTTTTGAAAGTTATTTATGAATTATTCCTAGAATTATTCTGCGCAGCTGCTCCATTTCTCATCATTGGGATTGTCTCCATTGGGCAGGAAGAAACTGTGGGCTCCAATCTGTGGTCGTTTTTTCCTCAGGGTCTTGCCATTGGCTCACTATGGGAAGGACTCATCTGATACTCGCCCTGAGTACCATGCTTGAATTGGCTCCTGGCTCAGTGGTTGTCAGAAGCTCCTGGCTGCCAGCGAGAAACTTAGGTAATTAATTTCTTCCTGAACAGATTTTTCCTAAAGAGGCTGAAATAATGAAGTTTATTACTTCGTTTTACATGAAGTCCATCCTGCTTTTACTGAACTAATTACCCCGCAGTCATATAGCTGGTTATGTTTTTTCTAATGCATTGTGAGATATGTTGAATCTGGAGCCAGAGTAATTATGACACCTCGGGTTCATTTGTGATTAAAAGTGGTGATTGTTCTTACAGCTCACATTTCATCAGAGAAACTCAGAGCATTTTATAAACACCATTACCTCTCAGAACAGTCGGAGGAATATATGAATTCCTAATAAGAAATAGTCTTGTTGTTGAACATTACACACTGGATTTTCTTCTCAAAACATTTTCCAAATATACAGTTACCTAAAAGGTCCATTCTCTGAGCAACCCCAAAGGGTTCAGTAAAGGAACTGAAACTGTAGTTGCCAGTAAAACTTACAGAAACCATTCTGAGATACAAAAAGTAATCACTCAAGTTAAAATTTGGCTAGGATATGAAAGCCAAAATCTCTGTGCTCTTAGAAATGAAATAATGCCATTTCTAATGACTGCAGTGTCAAGGGTGTTCACTTACAACTGTTTAAACACAACTCCTGTTAACATAAATCTGAACTTCATGTTAACACAGGGTGAGAGAGATGAGTCATGTACAGTGAAGTAATAGTGAATCACTGAACCCACCTATAATCAGTGTCCTCTAGGCTAGCTAGGCATTAATGATGTATGACTGCTCTGCTTAAGGTGGTACAACTGCAACTCTCAGCAGGGACAGGACGGGTTTCCTCTCTATTCACAGGAAAGAGCGTGAACTCCCATCCTGGGTCACACAAAGGATGTGCAAACATGTAGGGGAAGGGGAAGGTTTAGGTACAGACAGGCAGCCGCGTTGCTCCATCTGTTCTCAGGCTCTGTGCAGTAGGTAAGGGTTTCAGATGTGGGCAGGCACCTGATGTGGGTTTGTGGCATACAAGGGGGAGAAGGAAGCTGTCCTGGCATCCTGCAAATGCCAGAAGTGCTAGAGATGGGGTAGGGGAGGGCTGTCTGGTGTCTCTGTGAGGGCACGTAGCAAAGAACCCACTGAGTAATGGCGAGGTGATTAAACCAAGGCATGAGGATTTTGATAAACGATGCAACTAGGTGATAAGAGAGAGAATATTTTACAGGCATAGAACTGAAATAGCAATAAGGTGACTAAATCAAACCCAAACGTGTGAGACAGTTAAGAAATTAACTACCATCTCCTTATTCCCTCCCCAGGCTCTTAAAGCAGGCTTAGTTATGTGCTCCGCTCTGTCCCTATAGCCTCTGTGAGAGTCTCTCCCTGCCAACTAGCTTGCACTGCATTGCATGTTAAAGAGTACTGTGCATGATGAAAGGCTCAGACCCAACAGGGTTGTAGCAGCCTTAATTAAAAATGCAATTAAAACTCCAGAATGAGTTATCGTTAGCCAAAGGGGCTAGGAGAAACCAGAAGGTTGGTTTGGATTATTTTTTTTCCCCTAATATATTGGAGTGGGAATGGAGCTAGAGAGATAACAGGGCAATTAAAAATGAGAAACGGATGAAGTTAATCATGACTCAAAATGGCTAGGAGAGGTCGATTATTTTTTTTTTTAACATCTGTCTATAGTATATTAAATAAAGAAACAAAGTTTGAATAATCAGAAAGTCAGAGTGATGCTGTGAAAATTAACTGCTGATTAAGAACACAGAAAGATTAATTGGAAAAGGTAAAATATATGGTGTAATGACTCCAGTATTACATATCTCAAAGGAGCAAGGGGAACTGTAGAGTCTGAATGGATTTGATGGGGTGCTGTAGGATGTTCACAACATCTGACTTTATGTACCTAATGGCAGTGCTAAGTTACAGGACTCCCTCTGTAGTCATGGTGAGGGAGTCATCTCCAGAAGACAACAGTATAAAAGAAGATCCAGAAGTCTCTGGATTCATTTGCCAATCCATTTATTTGGGCATCTAAGCTGTGCCTTGATGCAGGTGATGTGAAAGTCCCCTTTTATTTCACACTGCAACACTCTGTGGACAGACCAGGGGTAATAAAATGTTTTCCTTCAGCAATGGATGTGGTGAGACCTGCCACTCCTGATGCTATTGCTTCACTCAGGTTATTACGGTTCTCTCATTACCAAGGTGTAAGATATTGCATTCACACTGGTTCTGTATTCCCTTAACTCCACCAGTTTACAAGGGAAAAAATGAAGGCAACTCTGAGACAGAAATGAGGCATCTTCAAAGGGAAAAGCTGCCATTTCCGTTCCTTGTACCAGCGCTACGCGCGGAAGGGTGAACTTCAAAGGCGATGAAGCTTCTTTTCTTCAGCAACTGGATGAAGCAAACATAATGCATTATCAGCACAGATAGGGTTTTCCTGACTCCAGAGGTAAGAAAACATCTTTCATGCATCTAAAGACTTGGAAATCAAAAGTGATTTCCTCTTGATTTTCTCCTTGTGCCTTAATCCTTTAAACAGAAATGATCCCTGGGAAGAATCTGTTTTGTTAACAGGGAATAGCAGAGAACTGTAGAGTTGGTATACTCAGAAAGCTCCTGAAATAGGATCAATTTGCTAAAATAGCCAGTGGGAGGACAAAACAGTAAGATATCCAGAGACCACTAGTTCATCCTTCCATAGCCTATCAGCCTTACTTTCTTCCCTCAGTGCTGAAGATTTATGCATCCTTGATTGTTTGCATCCACTCTGAAAGCAGTGTGGAGTGACTGTTCACAAGGTAGTCTGGAGGGAGCGTTCCAGTCATCACGTAAGGAAAGCCCTGGTGTACTGGTGTGAAAAGAGAGAAAACAGCTCTGACGAGCAGACCATGTGTGAAATATTAAAATGCTCCCTACCGTGGCTACTGTGGGCCTGCATCCAGCATTAGTACGCCATGTGCTATCAATGGGTAGCACCAGGGAATTTAAGAAAACAAGGGAAAAAATAATTTGCATCCAGTTTTTCCTATAGACTGCTGATTAAAAACAAACATACCAAAAAAACAGAAGAAAGTGACTGCCCTGCCCCTCCTAAGCAGCCCAGATGGGACAGAGCTCTTTGCCGCTGTTCCCAGGAGGACACTGTGTCCACCCTCCCAGCTCTGCAGAGACATCCCAGAAAAGGGCAAAGAGGTAGGTAGTACACAGGCAGCATGTGTCCCTCGCCATTTTGAACTCAAGTAAGGGAAAAGATCTCAGGTCCCGAGTTCAGTCTTGAAACAGGTATATAGAATCATCACCTCCCATCTCAGAGACCAGCAAAAGCTGTCAGTGGGTAAGATGTGACAACAGAAGTTCTCAAGTTACTGAATGGACAAATAATCTTTATTAAGTTCTGCTTCCAGGGCCTGCTCCCACTGGCCTCCACCCTACCCATTAAATCAACAGGAGTTAGGCTAGGAGCAACAAATCCCAGTGGTTTCCCTTGGCTGATTCCTCTTAATGCATGTGTGCAAAGGAAGGTAGGAGAAGCTTGAGTGGTGATTTTAACAGTTTTAGCATCTCTGGAAAAATCTCCAGCAGCCATCAATGGCAGATTTTTCTCCTTAGTCTGTTTTCAGTCTTCCTGTGTACTCCTGTACACCTCACTTGTTATTCTACAGGCAGCATTTTGGCATTTAGTCAGAAGGGAAGACCTGTTGCAGGCAAATCAAAGATAGCAGAAATAAATATTTCCATCTAATTCTTTCCTGAGCACTGATTGCTCATCCACACCTTTCTTGTTCAGAAACCCTGGGAACCAATTTGCATGAAACCATATATATGCATACTGAGAAAACCAGCAGGGCACCAACTGGGAAAAGCAAGGGCCACAGCAGAAAGACAAGCTGGAATCTCTTGGTTAGGTTTGGTTTAATATCTTGCATTTCTTTAGCTAGATTCACATAGTCTCCCATTTCTCCCCTGCCCTGGTCTCAGTGTGGTTCCTGTGATTGTACTGGCTTTCCCTCTTGTGTCAGCAGAAGATGTGGGAAAAGAGGTATGGTTTCTTCCTCCACAGGATGTGAAGTGCATCACTGTATGCTCTAACAAAAATGTGTTTCCTGATGTGATCCCCCTTCCATGTTTTCCAGGATCAGATCCACTTCTTAATAGTTGTCTGCAACAACGTCTGAGATTCAGAGAACTTCCCTGCTCAACTTCCCCCATTTACTTTTCACTATTGAGAGCGATTTATGAAAAACCACAGGTAACTAACATTCCTTGGTACATTCTCCTGTGATTTTTGGACAGGAGATGTTGGAGTAGACATGCTCTTGCATTCATGCACAGAAAGCCAAATACAACCCCAAGACTTCTGCTCTCTCTGGGTAGAAATCATCAGTGCTGAACTCCTGGCATGAGTTTATCAACTGCCGTGTTCATCCTCCCTTCAAGTGTAGGTGGCATTGAAGCATACGAAATGACAATTCCACATAAAATTTATGCTACTAATCCATGCCTTATTTTAATCCTCTTTAATAAGCCCTTAGTGAATATTACAATTCTTAGTTGTTTTACAAGTGATGTCTACTATAAAGGAATCCAGTGCACTAGTACTCTCAGGTTCATTCACCTTAATCCAGTGACACAAAACATATGAGGAAGTGTTGAGAAAAGCTTCTGATGGCTCTGCATTGCTTGATTATCACAAAGTCATGGTTTCAATGCACTAAAAAATACACTCCATAATTAGTATAAATAAAGCCTTATGTATGTCTTCCTGTTTCCTCCACAGAGTGGTCATTTGTTAAATAGCCAGATAAGGCTGCTGCATTAGCTCCACATCTCAACCTGATTTATGGTGTAATAAGGCTGGCATGACCACTCTCCATGCTTGCTTGCATGTAGGTGTGTCAGTCCTTGCCTAATAACTATCGTACTAGCCAATTTCAATCAAATCTCTGGAGGTCTCAAAGGTATTCTGGTCCTATAATATTTATGATAACAGAAAACTATGTGGAGGGAGAATTTTCAGTACATGCTTTCTCTGAAAGAATTGTAAGCACCATCCACTTTATTAGAGGCAAGGGAATCCACACAGGAGTCCAGTTAAGCTTTACTGGTCCTTCAGTTCACCAAACTATTCATAGGTAACATGGTCATCCCACGTGGACAGAATCATTGCAAAATAAGGAAAACAGGGACCTCCAGAGGGCTTCTAAACCAGCCAACTGGATAAATGATACTGTGCCATACCTGGTAAATATCTGTCTAACCTGTTAAAGATTTCCAGTCCTGAAGCCTCCTCAGGCAATTATATGAGCATACATCATTATTCCCCACCATGTTGTACTACAGCTGAAGCATTGTAATACATTAGTGAAGCTCTATAAAATATGGTTCAAAGCCTGCTGCTAGTGGCTGCATTTGCATTTCAATTTACAGGAATGTAGGTAAGGGAAAGAAGGTAAAACAATGCTGCAGCATTGATTTCTCTCAGGGACATGACAGTTGCATAAAGGGCTCTGCTAATTATAGCCACCAGCTATCAACAGACTCAACAAAAGCTACAGCAGCATTGCAGCAATTCGGTGCCTACCACAGTCCATAGCTCTTTAAGCTGAAAGCATTTGTCATGCCTAAGAATTGATTTTCAAATGTAATGCCCCAGCAGCCCCCTGCAATAAAACAAGGGTGGACTTGACTCCGAAAGGTCCTTCAAGGTGGTGAGTTGCTGCCAGAGCATTTTCCTCCAGCATACCTTGTTTTTAATTGATGGGACTTCTCAGAAAGTGGATCCATTATACATGATTCACTCAACTTCGGGACTTTAATCCTAGAGAAGCTTCCAGCAAAGCTCCCTTAAATTTATGTTGGAAAAGGTGTGGACTAGCATGAAGAGCAGAAAGTGCAGAATTTAGGCAGAAATATGCTGTTCAGTAAAAGACTCAAGAATGCCATTGCCTATATTCCTAGGCAAAGGGAATGGATCAGGCTTGATAAGAATTACTGTCTTCATGTAGATTTTTCACTGCCTAAATCAGAGGCTACATTTGGAGGGTTATGAGATAATTTTACACATGCTTGAAAGCAGTGCTTCGAGGAGGACTGGGAAGACTGTCCAATGCTGTCCTCTCTCTTTTCTCTGGCTTGAGAGAGTCCCAGCTGCTTGCTCTTTGTTTTCCTTCCAAGCTGACTCCAAACCTGCTCGCAGTCCATCTTGGTCCTTAGATTGTGTGTATGTACACCATAAGGCTTGAGAACAGAAGTAGATGAAGCAATATCTCTGAAAAACAAAGTCTAAGGACTTTTCCTTGAGAGATCTTATCTCTGTGCCTCTTCCAACCTTTCTCTGGGAGTGAAAAGTTTAGTATGAAATTCTCTGTGGTGAAAATCCTGGTTCTTTTTTCGGCAGCAGGTGGCTTAAAACCTAAAAGCTTCTGCTGCTACAACTTGGCACAAATCTCTCTACTTCGGGGGGTTGTGTTTGTTTCTATCATTTTGGAGCTGCCATCAGCCTGACAATGCAGAAGAGTAATTCCTCAAGTGAGGGAGATGACTTTATAGAACATGGGAGCGATGGCATTCATACTCTACTCTGCCTAAGCCTGCCTTCTTGCCAAAAAATGGCAAAATATTTAAGCATAACAAAACTTTTAAATTGTTTGTGGCATTTGGAGTTGAAACTCTAAGCAATAATTATGCTAATGAGAAATAAAGTATTTTCTTGGCAGCAGAATACTTTTTTGTTGGCATTGTTGTTGACTTGTTTATTTGTTGTGTTCTTGTCAGCATTGCTGGCTTGTATTTGTATGCAGTAAGTGCCATTTACAGCTGTCCTTGAGAAAATGGCTGCAGCTCCCCAAAATTCTTTCCCTATTCCCTTTTTCTCTCATTTCAAAAGTAACAGCATTTTGTCTTTTCAGGCCTTCAAACAACTGCATGCCACTGAGAAGGGTAACGATTTTCTCACCGACACAGTATGGCAGTGCACCAGGGGAATAGATGTGGGGACTTACCATTACAACCAATATGAGAGAATGGAAGTGCCCATCCAGAGAGGCCTCCGTATCGGGTTGAATGATCAGTTCTTCATTGCACAATGAGCAGGAGGAAATGGAGTAGATCCAGGGGGATCTGCGAAGGAAGAAAGTAAATTCTTGGCCAGAGCTTGCTGTAGAAAACAACTTTTCTTCTGTTTACGGATTTCAGGCATAAGGAACCGCTTGATGCGAACAAAGCATTTTCATATGGAAGTATCTTGAAAAACTGATGATTCAATTCTGCTTTCACTTATTTCAGCTGACCAGCCCCAGTGGCCTCCTCTGAAGATGGGTCTTTGCTGAGCCGGATGGAGGGCGAGGTGAACTGGGGTGGGAAGGCAGGGGAGGAAAGGCTGGGCAGCTGCACAGAACCTCCCTGACAATGTGGTGTGCAATAACCACCACTTCAAATGCTGGTAGAAGAAAGGCTGCAGTCCTCAAAGCTTCTGCCCTGCCTGGCTTAGGGGTGTGTATAGATGCTCTCTGCCTGTAGGGGTGTCCCACCTACTCATGGAGGATCTTTAGCTTCCTGGCATGCCACAAGGAAAGGAAGCATCAGTTCAGCCACAGTGAAGTTGATGCCTCAGTTAATTTAACTGATAGTTAGAAGACTGACCCACTTATTAGTGTGATCTGCATGAGCCAGAAAACCCCTTGCTGTGGGAGCAGGGTCGCGAGCTCTGTGGAGGAGCACCAGTGTCCAGTGACTGTGAGATAGATCAGACCAGGGGAATCTTTACAGAGAGCCGTTAAAATGGACATGAGGCTGGTTTTCCAGTTTCCCCTGTCACATCTGTGGATAAATATCAGTGAGTTTTTGGCGTTTCTTATTAAGATACAACTGGCTCTATCCAGTGACTGAGTTATTCTGTGACACTTGTTTGAAATAACATAAATAGAAAGTGAAATCTGTTTCACTTTTTAAAAATTGATGAGTTCCTGAGGTTTTTGATCATATTTTAATGGAAGGTGTAATTAGTAGATTATTGAGTTAAAGGTGAGATACTGCAAATGCAATTCATTAAGGCTCAAATTTTAAACTACTAATACATGTGTAGCTGTTGGAAAGGAGAAATATAGACAGAATGATATCTGCTGGATCTACCATCTCTGCATTGCATCTCTAGCATGCAATAAATTACATTTTCTCCTTTTTGTTCTCTTTGGGGATATTGTCCGAAAATTCTATTACTTACCAGATCAGTGAATCAATAGATGTTATTTTTCTCCTTGTGCTAAATCTGTGCTGAGCCCAGCAAGGAAAAACTGCCTCTTGGTGCACAGAAGTTTCTGAGCATTGTCACATGAAATGGCCGTGATATAAAAGCTCTCTGTTCCAGCACTTCGTGTTACACATCACCATTTCTACACCTTTGCATATTTGGTGAACAGCAGCGTGGTTTTTTAATAAAGAGGGTATCTGATTTCCAAAATTCTGGAATCATCTGTAATAACAAGAGCCACAGATGGACCAAAATAAATCTTTTTGCTTGCTTCAGGGTATACTAGATGCCGCTTTCTCAGGGCCTGGCACTCAGCAGGTGTTTCTGCTATATTATGAGCAGTTGCTGATAACAATCCTGCCACCCCAGCATGTCTGCTGCTGTATTGACACAGCCCCACTGTCTCTAATTCTGCTCCTTGACAGAGGATCAGACCTACCCAGGCCACACTGCTTCAGGGAAAATAATGTCTTTGTACAAACACATAAAATAAAAACAAACAGGAGTCACACAGATGCATGTAAGAACATACACTTCACACTGATAAACGTCGATGCAAGCAGAACCCACTGGAGATTAAGGCTGTACTCCCTGACAGATGTGTTTCCTATTTCTACGTGTTGACATTTAATTCTTTCCTTGTTTATTGCTTTACTCAGTAGTCACACTCTGCAACACACCTGTAATGCTCCAAACGGGAAAAACAAAACAAAATAGAGATCGAGGGAACAGGTCACCAGCTTCATAATACAGCATTGCACTTATAAGATGGAAGGCATTTCCAAGGAGTTTGTATCCCAGTTTGTTCCTTGATACCCAGGTAAGAAGAAAGAAAGGGAGGAGTTAGAAATTGCTGCCACATCAGTACTTGTTTGCTGCTGACACCCAGCCTGGGGTATTATGCCCATTGTTTGTAAAACACCTTAGTACTGAGCTGCACTCCAAATCTATTTTGCACTCTTAAGGAACAAGCAGATAAAAGCTTGAGACCAATGCATTTCTGTCTGTCTTCACGTGTCATTCATCAGTAGTCTCACACTTCAGAAACCTCAGGATTTTTGTTTCCAGCTACCTGCAGGGGTAGCTTCTGTGTTCAGCTGTAGGTAACTCAGGAGATTAGCCTCCTTAGAGCTGGTACCCCCTTTGCCAGCCTTCTGAACCCTAAAATGACTGAAAAGCACACTACCAATGACATAGCAGGATTCAGATTTCCTTAAATGTATGCCTTGAAATATATACCAGTTCCAGAACAGGAAGGTTAGTACACTTACTTTAAGATAAATGAGCATATTGCTTTGCTTTTAGAAAAGCAGAGAAAAAAAACCCAGTGATATGGGACTCTTCCCAAAGTCTGAATTAATTTTAAGTTTGTGGTTGGACGAACATTTGGATGATTGGTTTTGCTGCACTTGGGAGTTTTCTCTAGTTTTGGGAGTTTGAGAATCAGTTTTCCATCACCAAGTAGTATAAAATCACTTGAAGATCTAGGAAGGACCAAGATCCTTGAATGTATTAATAGCTGTGGTTTTTATTAGCTAAGAAAAAAGAATAAGGAGAAGGCAGGTGCCAGTCACTGGACAAATAACCTTCACAATCTGGAAGTCACTAAGCAGTTTAAAAGATGCTGGCTATAGCAAGATCTTTCCAAGGGCTGCTGACTGGCTAGGAGATAATTCATACCCAATTGGATGAAGCTGCACTTCATTTGTGCAAGACAATGAAGGGGAAATAAGGCAAGGAAGTATGACTGGGGTTTTTTTTGTTTGGTTTGTTTTTTTTAAAAGAGAAGAATCAAGGTTAAGTGCACCAAATGTTGTCTCCAGAGTGGAGAAACTGCCTGAAAGATGCCTACTTGCTCTAAGTGGCCAGGACTAAACACTTCTGGGAACAAAGTCAGGACACTCACACATGGGCCACTGCTCCTCTCTGCCCAGTTTCTGTCTGTGTCTGGGACGTTCACAAGGAGCAAGGACAAAACCATCAGAGCATCACTCTTTGTGTTCCTGTCTTCAATTTCATGTTCTGTTTTTCCACGTGCAAAACTGCAAGATCTGAATGGTTCATTAGTCACCAGGGTTTATGGGCACACCTTCTAGTTTTGCTTACTTTGGCTTTCTTCACTTGTTGGGTTTTGGTTTTTTTGGGTTTTTTTTGGTTGGTTAGTTGGTTGGTTTTTTTTACATAGCTTTGTGTTCTTCTTGTATTTTCTATCTTTTTAAGATAGCACATGTCCATCCAGGAACTTCCCTCCATCCCCCCTACACAGCCTTGAAAATATTCATGGTCTAAGTCTAACAGTATTCTGAAACCATGGGGCTCATCACAGAACTTAAATCTCTGGTTTGTAATTATTGCATTTCTATACATCATAAAACACTCAGTTGAAATCCACCTCATAATTAGAGCCAAGTAGAGAAAGACGGTTTTATTTCACAGAAAATTTAGAAGTTTGAAAATCTGCTTTTCCTCCAGGTCCAAACAGTCTCCTAGTTTTTCCACAGTTTCTACCAACTAGAAGGGAACAGCCTACACTGTGATGGACCAGTAGCTTGGGAGTCCAAAGAGCCACTACCCTGTAAGTTTCTGGCACAACCCATATGCCTGGCACCCCAACAGCTGCCTGGGAAGCAAAAGCATTTTGTCTGTAGGGGAGGTGGGATACAACCACCATCAGATGGAAAAGTGGCTTCTGAAGAGAAGTTCAGACACTGATCAGTTTTTGCACAGAATTTTGTACATAATATTGATCAAAGAGTTGTTATAACCATAGAATCATGGAATCATTCAGGTTGGAAGAGACCCTTGGGATCATCGAGTCTACAAAGTTCTCCCCTACACCATATCCCTCAACACCACATCTAAAATTGTTGTGACTGCTGAGGTTATTTTGAATATATAGTACCTTGCAGTGCCATGTGGACATATGAAAAGTAAAATAAGTCCACTGCCTTGAAATCTATGCAGAATATTTCAGCAGCTTTGTAGGTTCATGCTTGCAGAGCCCCCTTGCATTCAAGACTATCTCATTCTTAATTTGGCTTGTAAATTGATTTTAAAGTGCACAAGTACAGTAAGTTATGTCTGCCTCTTTTTTAAATACTGCAATGGGTGTGAACAGTAAAAGATTAGTTTGCAAAGAACATATACTGTAACATGGAGAAGAATTTAATGAAAGGACTGAACATTCTCCCTTATGATTTAGCCAAAACCAGGCTGGATTTTGATATTCATCTAACTCAAACAAAGCGTATCTAAACCATTCGTTCTGCTATCTGTGGTTCATTTACTAACATGATTTTATATAATCTCAACAGCTTTAAATTACACTCAGGTGCTTATAAGTGCCTTTCAAAGGATCTTAGCTCTTGATGTGTGATAACCAAATCCATTCCTTGACAGCTGGATTTAACAGTGTCAGAAAGCAGCAGACCATCACAGAACTTTGCCAATTAAAGGCCTGTGTCTCCTAATTTTCCCCCTTCTGCAGAAATCAAGATTGAAGCACATTTCATTTGGCATCTTCTCAGTCATTTTTGTGCCAGATGTGAATTTCGTGGATACACAAAAGCATCTGATCTTTACCATTTTCACATAGTAGCGGATCAAAAGTGACATTATGCAAAAGTGTTACATATTTAGTGTTTTATTCTTCTGCTCTGAGTACCCTGTACAAGCTCTTTGTTTTCATAGCAGGTCTTACAAAGTTGTCTATTGGTTTTATAAGTAGCACAATAACCTCCAAAGGTTTGGAGGTATGATTTGGACAAGTGTGCTAGGATTGCACTTGGCAATTATTTTGAGCTGGATTTCTGCCTTACTGAAATGAGGACAGACTAATTAGACTTGGACTCCTCAGCTGAAAAGAAGAGACAGCTGAGAGGGGAGATAATAGAGGTTTATAACGATAGCTGAAGTAAACAAGGAGCAATTACTCAATCTTCCACCCACTATGAGAATCAGAAGGCACCCCAATTATCAGGGAGCAGGTTTAAAACAAAAAGAAAGAAATACCTTTCCTCATAACAGCTAATTAAACTGTGAAACTAACCGCTCATGGAAGTTGCAGAGGCCAAATGTACAAATGAATTCAAAAAAGGGATCAGACAAATTCACATAACCATGAATGTCCACCAGCAGTAGGGAAACGTGACTGTCTGGATGCAACCTCTGGCTCAGGAAGCCCCGAAAAATCAGTAGCTAGGAAGGTGCCACTTTGCATTTATCCTGCTTTTTATGCTTTTCCAGAAAGACCTGTGGTTATCCACCATTGGAAACAGGACACGCATTCATGCAGCCACCACAACAGGAGGGTCATCACAGCAGCATCCTCCTGCCATGAGCAGTATGGGCTCTGCAGCCTAAGCCAGGACAGTTGTGTGGAGAAGCACATACACCCTCAGCACTTTTATTATAATAAAAGACTGTAAAGGCAAACTATAGAATTGATCTCTTGGTGGAGAACATTACCACCCAAATACTGGGGGCACTGGAGGCACAGTAACTGGGGTTACTGCCTCAGGCCCTTTTTTACCAACTCATGTACAGTTTTCTGTTCCTCCAAATTTTTGCGTATTATAAACTAGAAAAGGCATGTATACAAGCACAAAAGCACAGTATTCAGAACATGTAATACATTCACTTTTCTTTGCAACTGGGAGGAAACAGGAACTGCTTAGCCAGTGTTAGTGCTTTGTACCTTCTGCTGCCTGTGACTTCTTTTTCCCTCCCAAGAAGCGTAACCCCAGGGCACAGTCCTCCATTCAGAAGAAGTAAAGTTGAGAGAGAATCAGGAAGATGCTCTCACATTCAAACAAAGTTTGTTTCATTAAAGGAATGAAAGAGTATCTCCAGACAAAATAAAAGCCTAATTCAGTTATAATACTTTAAGAAAAACCAAATTCTTCTAAACCACGGAAGTCACTGAGAAGCCAAAGTGATACAAACTTCAAATATGGGACACAGCACCTCACTGAAACGACAGGAAGTGTCCTTTCAGGGGCTCACAAATCAGAGATGAGAAAAAAACTGAAAGACACAAAACCGAATCAACATACTTTCTCTCCTGAATGAAGGTTGGCTCATTCTACTATTCTGTTTAAAAAAAATAAAGAAACAATGTAAAAAATGGGAACAGAAAAACTCAAAGAAATAATATAATACTTCCCATCACAGTCCTTTCAAAGCTGATTTCAGATCATAATTTGCTTGGAATTGCTTCATGAACAGGCCCTTGGTTTCCTGTCTGCTGTTCCAGGTTGACTGAAAGACACAGTTGCTGCTGGTAAAATAAGCTTTCTCTTTTGTAGAGGTGCCAACTTGCACTCTCTGCCATCAGCAGACAAGCCAAATGGTTCTTCTGGGGAAATATGAATTTCCAGGCAACTCAGCTGTTCAAAGCCTCAGCATAATAATACTAAGGCCAAAAAACCAAGCGCAAAAAAGAAAATAACCCCTTCTGTAGCATCCACAAAGACAAAACAGGGAGATCACAACTATATTATCATCCACTTAATTTAAATTATGTGAGGAAAGTGTGCAAGGAGGTTTGAGGAAACTGTAAAACTGCCAATGCTAATTTTATCCATAAAATGCCACCTTTCAATACAGTGTAGTTCTATCAATAGATACATTGCAGATGATATGACCTTCTGTGTGGCAATCCAGATTAACCTCCACCACCCTAAAAAAAAAAAAGGAGATGAGGAAGCCAGGCTGTTGCTAACTGTCTACCTTCTGCCATTTGCTTCCTGGGAGAAGCTCCAGTGCAGCTTGCTGCTCATGGAGCTGGCCCAAGCCAGATGGGAATGGAAGCATCTCCACAGTAGCAAAGATGGCAGGCTAGGCCGTGCAGCAGGCTGTGGAGACCTGGTGTGATCTCAACCTCAGCTGTATGTTTGGCCTCTCTGCCAGAGTATTGCCCATGCAGTGGGGCTGGGAGAGCAAGACGTATCCCCAGACCACCTTGAAGTCTTAAACGAGCACTCCTTTATTGTCTTTTTTAACTACGCAGCCAGATTTTGTGTGGAAGCAACTGAGAGGCAAATGCATCTAGTTCCCCTTTGCCTGTTCCCCTGTAGACAGTAACCTCCAGCTGACGGGCAGCTGCTTACAGCTGGGGAAAGAAGGGGCAACACCAGGCTGAAGTGTAGCAGCCCCCCAGCTGGGTGGCTACGTGCTGTTGGCTGGATCACCATCTACCAGCGCCTGGAGGCGACTGTCTGTCTGTGCCTAAGCAACAGTGCTGGTGGCAGAGATTAATCATCAGGCTGGTTTTCTGCTGCTTAAAAAGATGTTCTTTCTCTTTTGTTGTGTCTTGTTGAGACACCATTTCATTTTGTCAAGGAATATGAAAAAACTATCTAGGAGCCTATGGCATCAAGTTAGGGAGGAAAAATCCCCCTGGCCACAAAGCCCTCATTAAAACTCTACACAGCTATAGGAATAGAAAGCCACATTTTGATCTTAACAGTGTTAGTGGAAAAAGCTTTATGCTGGTGATCTTTGAGGCTTTCTGGCTGCTGCTTGCCAAGCAGAGCTGCCGATATTGATCACACAGCAGTGCTTGCCTTCTCCCCCAGCCTGCTGGGCAGGAGTTGTTTTTCCAGTCCATACTTCATGTACAACGTGCTCCTGCATTTCCACAAAAGCTGGAGTGTTTAATCAGTAAGGCCCTATTTCATTACAAAGTCAGTGCTGGCTTCGTGGTAGGAAAAAATCAGGTCCCGGGTGGCAGCAGCCCAGGAGAGGCTGAGCCCTGTCTGGCTGTGAGTCTGACCCAGGTCTCTGAAAGGTGGGAAGCCTGTAGCTCTGCAGCTCAGTACAGGTACAGCGTCACCAGGGAAAAAGGCTGGAGGCAGGATGAGCAGAAGAACATAGCCAGGGTCAGCAGCAGCTCAGTAGTTACCTTGGGCCACCTTTCTTGGACCACAACATTCAGGCTCTTGGAAAACACAAGGTTCATCAGGATTTTCTATAAAAATCCTTCCAAAAGCACAACATTGTGATGTTAATGGATTGTTACTGATAGAATATAATACTGATATACTGCATTACAGAGAGAAACATCATCTTAAACGTGAGAAGTTATGTTCTTGCCCAGGAAACTGTTCAGACAGAGGAAACTTTGTCAGACATTTTCTGCATAAGCTGGCTGCAGAAAGCATGACAAAAGGGTAAAACCCTTGTCACGCCTCACCTGGCAAATTCAGAAGCACTCTGATCTAAATCAGAGGATGACAGCACAAACCAGTAGTTCCAGTGCACTGTGGTTTGTACGCTCCAGAGGCTTGTCTAATAGCAAAAGCTATCTGAACTTTACTTAGCCAGCAACACTAGATGAGGTCTGGTCATATATTTCAGTCTGGAAACTCTTGTCCTGATATGTCAACTTGCCTGACTTACCAGAACGTGAGGTCGTTAGTTAGGGAGAGATGTTGAGAATAAACAGGGGGGAATGGTCTCACAGAAGAGGAGACTTGATGGCACAGATTCAGTCTGCTGTGTATTTTTAGGATCAGTCAGTGGAAAGCAGGAATAGAAAGTTTATTCTACAAGATAACAGCAGCTAACACTACCAAGGCAATGGCACTGTGTGCAGGATCTAGGGCTATTTGCATTAAAGATTTACAACTAGGACCCAACGCTGTCATCTACTTAGAGACAGATTACCTTAGAGTGGAATACAGAGGAAATGAGGAGGGTCTAAACTGAGAGCAGAAAAGAGAGAGACATAAAGAGGGGAGAAGCAAGTGAGTGCTGAGCGAAGCTGATGACGCTTCAATAAGAATAATCCTTTTTCAGACCAGGGAGGAAATGCTGCAATAAACCTCAGAGAGGCATTGATGAGAGATTGTAAATTCAGTTCCAAATGTTTGAGAGGTTGTTAAGTAGACTAATATTAAGTGGGATTATAAATGTAATGGCATGCAATATAGCTTTTAAGTAACAAGGGAAGCATTATATGAACTGACAATGGTGATCTGTGGTTGTGGGGTCTTAATAAATTTATGAGTTTGTTACTGAATTTCATTTATTGCCATCATAGGGAATGCTTACGCATGAAAATGTTACATGAATTGAGATAATTGATCATCCAGGGAAATGTCTAAATGCATTTAAAGGAAACTTTCAAATGCCAATTTTAAACGAATGAGAAAAAAATATGTTAAAATCTATTCAGGGAATATTGTTATTAGCAGGGCACAGTCAAGCCCCTTAGGCAAGAAATGTTCCCTGTTACATGATATTTGATCTAGACTGCAGGAGAAGAAAAGTTTTAAATCAGCCCTCCCAGTACAGATCCTCTCCCCAAAGACACAATAGTACCCCTGAGCAGATGCAACATCCCACAGCACACTGCAGCACTGAAATCAATTCACCAGAGGTCTAAGTACCAGCACAAGCCCTGGTTGTCCACATGCCCTAGTTGCAGCTTCACATTCAGCAAGTCACTGCTGTGTCCTATATGCTGCGCCCTACATCCAAGGACAAAGCAACAAAGGTTTCTTCAACATGAGGCTGAAAAATGTTCCCAGGAGCACCTAACCCAGCATCTGCCCAGCTTTCCCCTAGGAGAAGCGATAGGGAGAGATGAGAACATACACATTTTCTGCTCTCAGGCTGAGCTGGCGAGGGCACAGGGACACGTCCCCTCACTGCAAGCCTGTAAGCCACTTGCGGGTCTGCTGTAGAGTCTCTGTTGGCCACAGCTGAGCCCCAGGAGTGGGGAGGGAGGGAAGGAAGGAAGGAAGGAAGGAGGGAAGGAGGGAAGGAAGGAAAGAAGGAGGGAAGGAAGGAAGGAAGGAAGGAAGGAGAGAAGGAAGGAAGGAAAGAAGGAGGGAAGGAAGGAAGGAAAGAAGGAAGGAAAAGATGTCAGCAAAAATAACGAAAGGTAGAAGAAGGGTAGGGGAAAAGAAAACAAAGACAATATAACACACAAGTAAAACAGCAAAAGGAAGGGTTCTCAAATGTGGAAGAGGGAGGAACAGAAATAAAGAGACTAAGAAATCAATCAAAGAGAAAATATACTTGAGGGGTGGATGAAGGACAGTAAAAATGAAGGAAGAGAAAGGGGAAGTGAAGGACAGAAGGTGGGGATGCAGACTATTACAGTATTATTGAAGTCCAGTGTCAGATCTCACTGAGCATAAATTGGTTCTTTTTATGTTTGAATAAGATTTTTTGATGGATTTTGTGGATTTCCACAATAGTCCAAAGAGCTCCTGCTTCAGTGCAGTTGCAATTGTACAAGAGTAGCTGATGTCAAAATGGATATGAAAAACTGAAAGGACATAAGATTAAAAGGCTGCAGGGCATCCAGGCCTATGAGATGGTCAAACCAGCCCTTAGCTAAGGTCTTGGGCAAGTAAGAAAGAAATCATGTGGTCTGAAGTAACATAGCTCAACTAGGACCTAAATGACACCAGTCCAGGATTAGGAGAGAGAAAGCTACAGCTTCACAGCTGAACCTCCTTCTCTCTCTTTCCTTGACCTTCCTGTTCTTCTTTAATAAGATCTCAGACATCTTTCCAAATTCCAAACCCTAAATATTCTCCCTTAATTCTTATTCAGACCTCAGTTTTAGTGCACTGATTTGGCTGGCCTTTTTCTCAGACATTTTTATTTGAAAGCTTTTTAATATATATATAATCACTGCCAGTGAGTGCTTGTTAAATTAATTTGTTTGAAGGTCTTCAGCAAATTAAACTGTTAAACAATGTGAGATAATTTGCCACAGGATAACACTGAAATAGACAATGAGGTCCAGAAGCAGTGTTGATTTCTACTGCAGCAAAAGCACTGTTAAAACTCTGAAGAAAGCATCTGGCAAATTAACAGCCTATTAAATACAATCAATTAATAAAAAGTCAAAACACATCTACCAGGTAGCTTTGATGGAGATTTCCAGAATTAATATGCTCATTTATTAAAGACAGCTGGTGACCTTTGGAGCCTCTCTGCCATACAAGCCTGCACTTGCCCTGGCTGGGAACAAAACTTTTCCTGCACGAGAGCATCTGCAAGGAGTGAGTAGTGAGAGAGCAGGTCTGTTTAACACCTCCACTACAGTAGAAGTGGCAGTGGGACACTGCCATTATAAACTTATACTTGGGCTTGCCCAAGACTTTTTTTGTGTGATACATTTCCAACTGCAGAAGCGTGTGTGTCATCGGCCCTGCGTCACCAGGATGCAAACACAGGTCATCTCCACGTGTGGCTCAGCTGGTGGGAAAACATATGAGGGGAAGGAGAATTTAGAGTTTCTCTTGATCGCTTGTCCATTTTGGCTTTACCTTTTCTGATCGTCTATGTACCTTCTTAGTTATTAGTCGATTTAAAAAGGAATTAGTTTTCTGGCATTTGCCCCTTTGTATTTGTGAAGAAGTGTTGCGAGTCAGCAAAGTGATGTCCTAGCGCCACAGTGTGGGTTGAAGGTTGCTCTGTACGCTGAATCTGCTGCTTCTTCATGCCTTTGAAGTGCAAATGTAAACAGCCTTGGTCATGAGTCATCGTGAGACCAGAGGTTTTGAACAAAGGCTGGGCAGCTCCATGAATCGATACATTTCTAATGAAACTGTGCTTTAACGGAAAAAAAAAAATCAACGGGCACCCTGATGGCATGTTTCTCTCCTTACTTCCATGTACCTGTTGGAGAATAGAGATCTAGAAGAAATAAGGTCAGCAGAATAAACTCTGACTGAGAGATACTAACTTACTCTCTACTTTTGGAATTTCTTGTTTTTCTTGCTCCAAAATGAGAGACTGTGTCTTGTGTTCTGTCCCTGGTGACAAGACTTTTGAAGCCCTTGATCAGATTTCTCAGTACACAAATAGTTTGGTGGTGGCTGCAGGAGTCTGCGTCACTGAGATATTCCTATGGTGGCACCTAGGAGATTTAAAGGACAGATTTAGCAATCCTACAATTGCTGTTACATGCCTGTCCCTCTCCTGGCACTGTGCTGTCTCATGGTAGCGTCCCTTACTGCTCTCGGATGTCTGGATGCAGGTAAGGACCAGGAACACAGTGATGAGAGGAGGCTAGTTGCCTCCCAATTCCTCCTACATTCCTGGCAGGACCTGGCACTACATGTTCACGTCCCACTAGAAAATTAGCACATACAATGTGCATTCATTGGGATTGAAAGCTTCCCTATCCTTCTTTACCCTTGCACCCTCTTTTTCATGCCTTAAAGCTGTAATAATCCCTGCTTGCCTGTTTGCATCTGCTAGTCTGAAATCATGTTTTTAAAATACACATGAACACACTGGGGAATTCAAGCCCTCTAGAAATCAGAAATCAGCTTTTATGAACAGGTGTGTTTGTGGGATCACATGGCATTGTCTTCTTTTAGAATCTCAGCATCAAAGGAGGGAGTACCCCTGAGATTTCCTTTGAAGATCTATAAAAACTTTATATTTTCATTTTAAAATGCAAATTCTTGTGTATTTTCAAAATGAGATTAAACTTCTGAAAATCTCAAAAAGGTCTCCCTTCAGAGAAGAAATCCATGGTGCATGGTATGGTACACAGTATACCAAAAATGTCTGAAGTGATGCAGAAAATTATATGCAAAGTTCATTCTTCTAGTATAGGTTAGACATCAAGGCCACAATCAACAGATCTTTTGCCAGAAAAGATCTTGCAGTGAGGAATTTTCTCGCAACAAAGAGAATCCCTGGACTAGAGTACATGACTCTTACTATCTACTCGGTTTTCATCTTCATTCCCATCTAAATAATTTTAAAGAGCAGAGATGAACAGAAAAATAAATTCTGAGGAGCATAGGCCACTCCAAGATTAAAATGATTAGTGCCCCTTGCACTGAAGGACATTCAGGAGTGAAGGCTGAATGAGTTCTGGATATAGCTCTAAGTCCTGTAATGAGTCATCCAATATTAAGTCTTTTCACTGCCATTAAATAAATTGTCTAAGAAATAAGAATTTAGTTGAATACTTTCAACATGGATTGGATCTTGAACATAGAAAAAAGGCTTTTTCCTCATAAAAAGGTGTTTTGTTACACAGCTCTGGTTATGATTTTGAACTCTAGAGGAGCAGCACTGAGGAGTCACTTGAACAGTGAGCTCAGCAGGAACCAGAGTCCTGGAGCCACAGCCTCATCAAGGAAAAAGTCCTTTTTTTTTTTTGTGAGAGGCAAAGGGATTCTTACTGAAGAGTATAGCAGAAATTACTAAACAGGCTCTCTCATCAAACCTTTGCCTGTGAAGGAGAAGCCCTGGCTCCTTGTGGCTGCTGAAATCAGGTAGGATGGATGATCCCACCACATCTCAACTCTTGTGAGCAGCTGCTGAAGAAGCTCGGAGTAGTGCATACACCACTACCTCAAATTTAGCAGCTTTCCAGAGAGCGCCAGCCTGGGGTATGGGAACATCAGCCATCATGAACTAGTCTCTCTCCCTCCAAAAAGAGGACCAACATCACCATTACCTTTGGAGCCCAGTGCTGACAGTGAAATCTCAGCAGAAGGCTCTCTTGACCTCCTTTACAGCCAGTCAAGGGAGAGGTTTAAGGTCCATGGGAAAAATGGGACTTGTGGCTATGGGAGTGTCTGAAACCCCTTTCCTTTGGAAAGCTTGGAGCATTGGAAGGATCAGCTTGAAGAAAGTAAGTCAGTGTTGCCTCAATAGCAGTGTCACTCCGATGTCACAGACTGGTTCATGCCTCCCTACACCTACTGAGTTAGTGGGAGAAATGGTCACATCTTGTACCACAAGATTCAGTGCATTTAAGATCAAACCTTCATCAATGAAGGAAACACTTAGCTTTCTTTAATCAGATCCTCTCCAAACTGAAGAACAGTGACTCTAACCGAGACCAGCTCAGTGTACCTTGACAAGAGCAGGTGACACAGGAGGGAATATTTATTTTTTCCTTTATGTCCTTGGGAAAGCCCAGCTTGGAAGGTCTGAAACTGTCATTTCCACCCTTTCCCAGCCCCGGAAAACAACTCAGTCCAGACTGGAGGCTGACACCAGAAAACTGCCTCACAGAGCCAGGCAGCCTGGCACAGCCTGATCTTCTGGGGATGCTCTGGAAAGGTGCAATAAGTGCTACCCCTCTTTCCTCTAACATCCTGCTGTTGTCCACACTGGCAAGGTCCTACAACATGCTCTCACTGCCACCCTTCCTCATCCCTCACAGGGTGGCATTTCAGAGCTTCATTTTTCAGTTGAGTAGAAAAAAAAAACCTTACAGCATTCATCAGATGGGTCGGGTTGATAGCTGTGTACTTAGGGAGCTGGAAACCAAACAGGAGTGTGAGAGTGTGGGTATAAAACGCATACGATTATACTATTTTTATAGATTTCCTCCTCTGCAGACTAGCTTGAAGGGAACTAAAATTGCTGGGCTTTCACTTTTTTTTGGTGAGCTAAATAAATTAAGGCCTCAGATTACTGTCATCAGCTCCTCTTATTTCCCAATATTCCTGAAACTTCTCACCCTTGTGCTCCTAAAACTTCTTTGTCTCATCTTTCACTTTCAGTCAGAATTGTAGCACGGTTGAGCAGCACCTCAATGTTATGGTTATAAGAGACACACTAGGAGACAACTGTCTTGAGCAACCCCACCTTACTCAATGGCACAAACCACTGCTGTTGAAGGCAGTAATGATCTGTTATTTGGGAGGATGCCTGTTCCTCTCAACCTTCATCTCGAACACTGAAAACTCAAACAATGCCCTAATTCAGCCCTGGCAACTTCTGTCTATTGTTGGTGCAGCTCAGGGAGCTTAAAGTTCCCAGGCAGCACAATCTAGTGCTTTCTGGCCAAACACTTCGAAACAATAAAACTTACTTCAGCTAGCACCAGGGTTTACTGCTAACCAGTAAGCATATCAAGACCTCAAAAAGCAAGGAGACATAAAAAGACAGGAAGGAAACAAAGAAAAAGAAAACAAGCTTTTACTGGTGCTACAGGTGCATTTTTGAGATGTAACTCTAATTCTCAGTGCTCAGGTTTTAGAATAGATTTTCTTTATGTGAGTACATGTCATTTTTCCAATTCCTTTTCTCTATAACTTTAGGTAAGCATATAGAAACTTCTGGCACACAGAAGCAAAGCATGAAGTCCAGTAGTGCTTAGAGTCTAAAATAATAGACTGTTTGCCGGCATAGCAACATCATATTTACATTTCTGCAGGTAGATTCATGGGCACCTGCCACACATTAGTTAAAGTGCATGTGAGGAAGTCTGACTTTTTGTTCTTTGAAAGCTATTGCAGGAAGGTCAGTAGGGTTAAACGTTGAAATGATTGATAATGCTTGGTTGTTGGGGAAATGATTAAATAGCACAAGTATGGAGGGAGAAATAACACAAAATGTTATTTATGTGCACTCAAGTTGGTAGAAATACCCAGAAAACATACCATACAGTTTGACAAACAGCATTTAATGGAGGATGATTACCGGTGATATTCAAAGACATCTTCTCAGTTAATGCTATGTATTATAGTCTAATCTTTTCTACCATTTGTAGCACTTTATAATATTTTCCCCATTTTTACTTTGAGATTAAACCTAATGTAGATCTGACATATTCTGTACGGTAAAGTCTACAGCAACTAAGACCTTGACAACCTCTTTTGCTTCTACTTTTTTTTATACAGAAATAATGAAATCCACTGAAATATAAAAATAGTCTAGGTATTTCATAAAGCTAGAGAAAATGTGTTATTTGTGCCCCTGCTTGTTTCAAAGAACATCAAGCAGAATTTAGAACAATTACTAGTCAATGTAAAGTAATGTATATTTCTACACCTAACTTTGCTATGAACTGTTGGCTTGAAAGGCTATGAAATTGCTGCAATTACCATCTCCCACAAGGGATTCATTAAAAACAAAAAAAAACAAAAACAAAAACAAAAAATTACAGTAGATGATCTGAACGCTATGGTCAAGAATTTCACACTAACCAGCTGGGATGCTCGTATGGCTGTAATGATACATCTAACACAACAGGTGGGAAAACATGTTATGCATCTGAATTGTAGCATTCGCGATGCAGCTAGTGCTAGAGATACCACTTAAATAAATAACACAATGTAGAAATGTTCCTTTCCATCAAGGAACTTTGTGTGATCAGTCACAAAAACTCTAATACATGATGATGCCACGGTTGCTATTCAAGGCCTAGGTGTGTTACATTTAAAAGATTTCAAGGAACTAGCATCTTCCCTTCCTCCTCCCATCAGAATCTTGGCATAGATTTAAATGAAAAGTACCACACTTAAAACACTAATGAAGAAGGAAAGAAAGGAAAAGTGGTTGTGCTACGTTAAACACCAGACAGTTCTGTGCAGTGCCATTAGCCTCAAAGAGTTCATCACCAAAGGGAAAAGATAGTTCAAAACCAGATTTGGATGCTGAAAAGAAGCCTCCCACAATCTAACTGAACATAATAAAAATTACAGATAACGACAGCAGCAGAAGTGAAATCTAAATGGTCAATTATATTTAATATTTAAGTATAATGAGACAACTTAAGTCTCAAAGTAATAATAAAAATAAAGAGGCTAATCCCTGTTTTATAAAGGACAGCTAAAAATAGGACTTACTAAACTAGACTAAAAATAGGGCAAAGAACAAGAAAGGTTTTATTAAATGAACAAGACAGGAACCAAGGAGATCTCTAAATAAAGAATATCAAGAAAACTTTTCTAATTTCTTGAAGAAGTACAAGAAAAGGTAAAAAAAGCTAAGGGGAACAGTATATCCGCAGTCTGCTTTGAGGAATTGTTCAAAAGATGATTGAAAACTGTTCCAAAAGCACAACTGTCATAATATGTAGCGAAAGGGTGGGACACTTCTAAGGAGAAGCACAAACAGAACAAAAGAGAAAAAACTGTGAGGACTATCAGAATTCAATCCCTTCCACTTGCAAAAACAAGAAACATTGATGACTTCTGTGATCTGAACTGCAGGGTTTGGTGCTTAATGCTGACCAGGGTATTTTACCAGTAATTTAGAATTAAACTACACCTTTGTAATACACACTGAAAAATACAGCTAAACTTGTTATTGAATTTCAAATGCTGGCTCTCAGCAGTGGGAACCTTTCTCGAGACAATATAAGGTCCTCTGGTAAATTGACTGAAATAAAAATACTGCCAGGTTCTCTAATGTCCCTGCTTTGTACAGGGTAATAAATCTTAGCCTTATCACAATCCAGGTTTAAGCTCACCAAGCTAACAAGAAAATTTTGGGGCCCCTTCTATACACTGAAAATATGATTCTGTAGTTATCTCTCTATATTATGACTGTATCTTAGTCCACCATTTACTACAGAGGCAAGCGGTGACATCAGGAAGGATTGCCTAGTTGCTGCCATCTAGCTTCCTGTTAATATTTACCATGCCAACTCTCTGGTTCAGCCTGAATTATTTGTACACAGTGGCTCCTAGTATTTTCTTAAACTGGTAATAGCTGTCAGACACTGAATAGTTTGTAGTTAAAGGGTGACACCTCAAATTCTATATCTAGATGTGAAAATATGAAAGCATTCAGTCTACAAATTACTAAGATTTGGTCTGGAAGTGGATCCACTCTTGCACACACGGCACTGGCAAAAGATTGAAGTGGAGGATTTCATGCATCCATAAGCCATAGAATTGTCAGACTGGTATGTCTCATCACCATAACGTGTTTGGGGTTTGTTTTTTTTGAGGGGGGCAGGGAGAAGTGTTTTAGCATTGAAGTAATTTACAATAGTTCTAGACCCCACAAGCTTGAGAGCAGACCCCTAAAACTGATCTCGGTATCTCCAACTAAGTCTGTTCTACCTTTTTAAGGTGATGATGCAGTCTTCATTTCACAAGTGTGAAATTGGGTTAGGAAAAAGAAGTGAAACATTTTTATAGATAAGTAATGACTGAACCCAGACATGACCCTTGGCAGACAGAAACAAGACTAAATGAAGAGAAAATGAGAAAAAACCCAGAAGTGTCTACTAGCAACATTGATTTGGCAACTTGTTCACCCTGGGATGAAATAGGACACACTGTGAGGACAGAAGAACAGAGTTAAGCAAAGGAAATGGAGAGCTGCAGGAAGAAATTCCTACATTTTAAAAAGTTCTGAGTGTGAATTAACCATTAAAAGCACCCTGAGACACTGACACTGTACCTGCTTTCAGACTCATCCAAGCTAATTTCTTCCTTCAGAAAAATGAAAGGCCGCCTCTCATTTACACTAGCATGGATGGGGGGGAGGGGGGAAATCATCTTCTATTGTCCATACCTTGATTTATGCAACCTCATTATTTCTGAAATAATATAAAATTAGTTAGAGTACACTGAATCACCCAGTCATTGGGTGATTTAAGAGTACAATAGCAACAGTGATTTTAAAGTTACTCATATGCCAGTGGAAGAAGTAGGATTGAGACCAGATGACAAGGAAGGTATTGGATGGAATAATCATCATCAAAGCAGTAATGGGACTGGGAAATGGGAAAAGAAAGTTAAACTAGGTGGGTTATTGAAGATAAATAGGCTCATTTCTCTCGAGCATTTTATGGAGCGATTTTCATTATCTTAGTAAGAATCTGCTTGGTGTCATGTCTATTCAAAATCTCCTTTCTGCTTTGTGTACTGCACTATCCTCACTGAGTCAGGCAGTGGTGAGTGTGGTTTCTTCTGCTTAGAAGGACCTGCCATATAGAAGATCTCTACAGATCTATAACTAGAGATTTATATTAAATAAGATCAGATAGATGGATCTGATTTTATTTCTCTCTTAATAAATATAGCTACTACGTTTAAATTCCTAAGCTCTTAATTGGCTTGGACAAGTGCTCCTCATTCAGCATCAAAGATCCTCAAGAATGTAATAAGTGTTACTGTAGCCTGAGAGTTTTGAGCTACAGGTATTTTATTTGATCATATAAATTTTAAATAGCATGAGATAGTCAAATTTAAACAGCAAAATAAATTACTAATACTCCAGACATTAGAAGACACATGGATACATGCCAATAAAATGGAGACACTTAGCTAAATAAGTAAGTGTCTGGTGAATATGATCTAAGTGTTTTTCCCCTTAGGAACGCTGCTAAGCTTGATTCAATTTATTAATATAGTTTAGTAGATGGGATTTCAATTATGAAAAAATAGTAATATGATGAAGCAAGCAAGTAGGATGTGATGCCTTACTGATTTTGTTACACATTGGGTTTACAAAAAAATAACACCATGCCTGTGCATGCAGGAGGGGTAATTCAGCATACTGGACTTTGTGCCAGCATTACACAGGCCAACCAGGGACTTGGCCAAATTACCTTTAACAGGATTATTTCCATTGTTTTTAAGTCCTGAAATACATTCTTCAGTGCATTTAATACCTCATTCAGAGTGCCTTGAACACATTAAGCCTAATTAGTCAACAGTATAGGATCAAGAAATGCAAGCAATTTTGTAGCAAGCTTGACACAGTAGTTTTCAACAGTACTGCATTATGGTCCCTGATTTCAGTCTATTATAGAGGTCTTCTCAGTACGTTTTTCTCTTTACTCTGTGTGTTTCATTCAGTTCCCTGTGACTGAATACCTGTGTGATGCTTTGAAATTCTTGGATGAATGATATCCAGCAAAGGCAGGGATCATATCTCACATTCCCCAGCAAAATAGTCAGCAAACCTCCAGCAGTTTGATCTGTTCTCTGCAGATTCAAAACTGATGCAGTTGTCATTACGACTGTGCCACCTTCCTCAAACACTGCTTAGAATCTTCAGTGTGTGAGTCACCCTGCCTTTCTAACAAGCGTGCTGAGGCACATTGGAGAGATTTCATTAGAATTCTCTACAGGCTGGAATAGATTATAATGAGATTACTGTCACCAGCAGAGGGAAAACTGCAAAGGTAGATAAGAAATTCTGAAGGTCGCTGGAGGTATAAGGAACGCTAGAAAAATAGGATTCATTCAAAATAAACAAACCAATCAAATCCCCTTAGGAAACTGTTAGCAGCAAAGTTAGCAGTAAAGTTGCAGAAATAGTTGAAGAATTACATGGTAGAAACATTCCACATTCTCTAGAAATGCCATTGGAAAAGAATTTGCAGATCCATATGAATTTACCAAGATAGGCTTTGAGGTTAATCACTTAAATCAAGCTGCCCTAACTCTCAGAAGAAAACTATAGTAGTCACCAAACATATATAACACCATTATTTTTTCTTGAGGTCCCTCCCAACCTGGTATTCTATGATTTACTTTTAAAAAAACAACTGGGCTAACAGGCATCTTGGAGCTGGCAAAGTATTCTATAGCTGGATCCAAAACTATTCCTAGGCACAGAAGTAGAGGCACACTGGGTAGAATGAATCAGGAGATTGCAAGAGGAAGCTAAAAGGGAACCTCATTTCTAGCTCAGTTATATGCAGACTTCCTGATAAGCAGTGCCAAAAAATATTGATTTCTACCCCAGGTCAACCCATAACATTTTCATCCTCTTGTAAAATTTTGAGGGAGCCGCATTCTAAAGCCCCTTGTGTGTCCCTCTACTCTTGGGGAGAACAAATTCCAAACATAGGCAAAGACAATTAATTGCCACCTTTAAATCCTTCCTTCGTTATTTTTCTAGTTTAACAGCAACAACCAAGAAATTTAACAGCAATTAAGATGCAGGTCTGCTGGGAATTGCTGGCTGTCACAGCAGCCAATATTGTCTTACTGCTTCATTTTAGCCCCTCATCTGACTCCATCCATCTGCTATCTTTTTTCTGCCTCTATGCTTCTGCACTTTGGGAGAGGAATCACTTTTTCTGTCTTTCTGCTTATAAGGTGTGGTGAAAACTCTGAGCTGCCACCACACCATAGCACACCAACAGCAAAGCATTTCCAGGAATCAAGATGCAGCCAAAACAGTAGAGTGGGGAAACTTCCATCCATCCTTTCCTTTTGAGATGGGAGACTCAGCATGAGCACAGATCCCTTTTGTGCCTTATTTGCTGATGTAGTAACGATGTGAGGCTCTGATTTTAGTTCCAACATGCATTTTATTATAAGGAATGCTTTTATTCAACAATTCTCCACAAATAAATGTATTTACCCCTCTCATCTCTCCCAATCTCTTGTTTCCAGAAATGAGTGAAATTTGTCAAACCTAATAAAATAATAATTACTCTACTGAAAGAATTTTTATTATCCTAAGCGGTAAAGAGAATTGGCAAAGATCAGGAAAACCAACAGAAACAGGTTTGATAGATTCTGTCTTGCAGGGTGACAAGTTATAAAGTATTACAAATGTTGATTAAAGTAGTAGTACCCTGCCTCTTATTTTCCGAGCATAAGAAATATAGTATGTGCTTTATATTTATAACACTTTACAGAGATTATATTCCTGGGATCAAAAGCATGGTAGAGACAGAAGCATGATCCTGCATTATCCAGCCCAACCAGCTGCAATGAATTTCCTAAGATTTAGCAATATTCTAGTACCTCTTCACTGTAAGCACTCCAGTAAAAAAAATCCCAAAAACCTATGAACCATAAACAGTTTATACAGTTCTGATCTACCTTCACAATACCTTCTTCTGTTCAATATATCACCACAACATGGAGTGTAGTGCAAAACTAACCAATACAAAAAAATAGTGAAAACAATCCTACCTTCAAATCCATATGCTTTATTTCAAAACTAACATATTTCATTCATTTATATACACGCACCAACACCCTTCTAATCCTTACAAACATCACGTACGCACATTTGAACTCTAATGAAACAGAAAGTGCAACTTATAGTGCTTTCAATTAAAAACTAAATGCTTGGTCTAGCTCATTCTTTGTAACTGCAACTCAGAATGGTGATCTCTGAAAGTCACAGACTATTTGCTAGAAATAAGGTAATGTTAAAAACCCCTGAGTTGCACTGTTATGTGAATGCTTGGATGTACAGATGACATTTAAATTACAAGTAAAGATGTAGGACAGAAACATTGCTGAAAAACATGCGGGTTTTGGTATGGATTTACCTCTTCTAAAAGTGCCACTTCTTGAGCACAGAGTACAAATTTGGTTTTCGCACATACTCACTTTCACATATATCAAGGTGCTTTTTAATCCTGATTCAGCCAACAAATATACTCAAGTGAACTTTTGTATCCATGGCGAATGTCGTGGCTTTCAAGAACTTGCTTCCAGGATTAAGATTCTGGATTACAGTTTGCACTTCTCCAGAGTCATTGCCAACACTTGCATAGTGTTATGATTGCAGTATATTTGTTTTAATCACAATGTTAACTTAAGAAAAAGAGTTGTTAAGGACCTGAGCATTAGGGTAGATTTCAAGGGAACTCACAGCGCAATTATGAATTCTCTTAATCTTGTTTCTGCAGAATAGTGTACATTGGATCCTCTGGTGACAAGAAACTGCAGCTACATGCATCCATATGGAAATGCTGCAGTCTACATGCCCATTGAGTCCTTGGTCTATCTCCTGGGACTTCCAAAGGCACTAATTACTGCCAGGTTTCTCGTGCAGTGTGTGTGTTCACTAGCAGTGCAAATAACAGCATTGCCTCTTGGGCCTGCTTGTTAGGGAGGTGATTGTCCCCCTGTACTCAGCACTGGTGNAAGGTGAAAAAAAATTACCTTAACTCTCTAGAAAGGCAGGATTCAATGCAGTGATTTCAATAACAATGATCTATATTGCTTTACAAGTCCTTTCACTCAGTCACAACTATGCAGAGCCAGGATGGTTCATCATTCACTGAAGAATGAGCTTTGTATGTAAAATCAGTTTTTCAAAGCAAGGATAGGGTAATGGTCAAAGCTTTCTAACCCTCAAAAACTAAGTTTTATCATTGAGTAGAACCCTTTTTTAAGGGAAGTTCTTTTCAAAACATACTCTTTTTTAGTATACCAGCCTTTTCTAAATATTTAAATGGAGATTTCTGTATTCTTAAAATAGTCAATTTGACAAACATAGATCAGGCCTATACAGCTTGGCTTACAAGTACTCAGCTTACGCATTTACAGCTATAGTGCCATCCTTGCTTCTTCCTAATCATTGAGTCATTGGCTTTCAAGACCATCTTCTTGATTGAATCCCTTAGGATTCAATCTTCATGTTCTGAAAGGAGAAATCATTTTGTCACCTTACTGGAAGGTCAGAGTAGCTGTGCATAAGACATCCCTGACAGACTGGCCCTTCATTTGACATTGCCAGTGACGGAGAGCCCACACTAAGACAGAACTCCAGTTTCACTGTCTTTAGTGTTAGATTTTCCCCTAATGATCAACACACTCCACTTTTGCTTGTCCACTACATGCATAGTGAACCCTTAGAAAAGTCTGTTGCTCTCTTCTTTGCAACTATCTTTGTTTGACAACCATTTCAATGCACCTCACATACCTCTTACTGGTCCAAGACACGTTCTGACTGCTGTGCTCTTATGGGATAGAGAAAGAGCTTTCTATCTCCTCTCTCTCTTTAGCATATCAATCATCATTTGGTCTTGTCCTTCTTTTAGTGCACACAATTA
This sequence comes from Jacana jacana, assembly GCA_013400555.1. Classification (NCBI taxonomy): domain Eukaryota; kingdom Metazoa; phylum Chordata; class Aves; order Charadriiformes; family Jacanidae; genus Jacana; species Jacana jacana. The sequence continues at coordinate 123,447 of VZTM01042303.1, forward strand.
TCTTACTCCCCTTTGTTTGCCTGTTTGTTTTTTCCCCCCTCACCCTCCTGAGCTTTGTGTTCACTAAACTGATTCAGGGCAAGGACAGGGGGATCTCCAGCCTTGGAGATAATCAGAATTTGACTGGAGAAGACTAACGAGAAAGCCTTGCTCTGAGCAGCCGATTGGACCAGATGACCTCCAGATGTCCCTTTCAGACTAAATTACTCTGTGATTAATATTTGTTGCTTGTAACACTTAGGATGAATGTCCAGATTAGCCCTTACAAAAGTATCAGCTGCTCCACATTAACTGCCAAGCAGTGGATTACATGTAATGGCCTTCTCTCCCCATGATAGATGAATCATTATCTCATTTCAAGAGAAAGGTGTGACACTACAAAAGCTAGTGCTGTGGCACTTGCTCCTGAACAAGTATGTCCCGAGGTTTAATTGGGTGAGGGAATTACACCTCCTTTTTCCTCATTTGGACCTGGTCACAGTCTCTGTTTCTGATTACCTATTCTGATTGATTGCCGCTGGCTTTTTCCATTTCAGATTTTAAATAGATTTTCCTTGCTCCTCACAAAGGCTGCTCTGCTCACAAATATTCATATCTTTAAGCATTCTCACCTACTGTGCTGAACTGGCCTCCGCATTAGCCAGCGTGAGTTTCATCCTATGCGCTTTGTGCTTTCCAGAGGCTGAGAACACAGCAGGAATGATGGCTCTCACCACTCTCTTGGGTGACCGAGTCACTGGTTCAACTAAATGAAACTCCATTAATTATGAAAGAGTTAGCAATAAATAAATAAATTCTCATCTGTGAAGATTTGCTTTATTCAGGTTTAACCATAGCCAATTACTTCTTCAATAACTGTTAAAATAAATGAACAAAACTATACTGGAGTGCCCAGCTTTTTATTGCTGACTGCATTTTAGTAGGTGAATACATGAATAAAAGGGCCTGTTATCTAAGAGTTCATCCCTTACTCCCCAGATATTAGTTAAAAATCTTCCATAATTTCCCAGCAAATAACATAGCTCAGGATTTTAATGCGCAATCCTCTGTTTTCCCACACATCATGGGCATCGTAATGCAAGAGAGGAGAGTGTTGTGCCAAAAAAATCTGCATTTCTTTTCCATATTCACCCAGCTGGGATCAATCAACTCTTAGTTAGAAAATTAGATTGGGAGTTTTACAGAATATGCTTCACTTTTCTAAATAACTAGAACAGGAATGTATGAAGCTGAGTTTAGCAAAGCACCATTCTTGACTGCTGCCTTTCTGGTTTTACTGTGTGCTATTCACTAATTTTTAGTTCTAAGAGCTGATTAATCATATTGAATGACATCTCCTGCTGATAAGTTAGGATTAAAAAGCCATTAAATATCTCAAAATAGAATTATGTTCTTCACTGTCCTCCTCTCTGTCTATGTACCAACAGATCAAAATATTTATAATTATTATTTTGAATTTGTTATATGCAAGAAATATTCCAAAGTCCATTTTCCATTGGATTGAAGCCCCAGGAGCAAGAGGATGAAGATAATCTTATTCTGCTCAGTAGAGGATAGAGTTATTTCAAAAATATTTGCACTAGAAGTTCATTAATCCCAACTTTTTCACTCCTCTCCCTCTTGGGGCCTTTTATGCAACCACCAATTATTTTTAAAAATTTCCAGCAGAAAAAATATCTCCTAGCTCCTTTTTTTTTTTTTTTTNTTCTTTTGTTTTGTTTGGGTTTTTTTTAAGCTACTAAGAGTCTGGAAATTTTGGACATTGGGTCACCTATTGGAGCGAAACTGAAGAATGGCAAAGTTGTCAACACTTTTGAAAGCTATGTATCATCCAGTCACATAGCTTCCATTTTTTCCTTAGTGGGCAGAATCTGTCAAGAATAAGTTATTACTCTAAGAGGAGGGAGGGAAAGTGCTGAATGATGTTGAAGGCAGTGACATTTCATGCTAGTCAAAAGCCCAGTATCACACAACTATTTCTGGAGAGGCAGATATGGTGTACAACATTTTGGGGGACAGCAAGTGTGGTTTTCCCTACTCGGGTTGCACATTGGCCACCTGATTGTGGGATCTGCATTTTCTGCTTGGATCATACTCAGACTCCAGGGAGCATATTCACAGGAATGGAAAATGGCAATTGGTCCTTGTCTTGGGAGGATTTGCTTGTGAACAGGTGAGCAGAGCACAGGGGTCAAGGTGCACACTCAACTTCAGTGGCAGCAGCCCATCGCCAGCCCTGGTATTCACATCAGGATAAAGTCCTGGTCTCAAGCTTGAATTGTAACAACTCACATTTGTTATTAAAATAGTTCTCCTCAGCGCTGCTAGGTACATCTTACAGCAAGAACCTCAGAGAAGGTAATTTATTACTGATGTATTTTTAATAGAACAACTGTCTCTGAGGTATTCATTGATCATTGCGGCTAATGACCAGAATGTGATACAGTTTAATTAATAATTATATCAGCACCAGCTAGCCATATGAAAAAGAATTTCCCTGACCTTTGAAGGACTTACAATCCATTTAGAAACTGCCTATGTTATAGCTGGACAAAGAAAAGCCAAGTTCCAGGACTTAAGAAACTTTTAATGAGAACTTTTCAAAGCAAAAAAAAGTCATCATAGAACCATTATATGTTATTGATCATTATTTCTGTGTGTGACTGCAGTCAGTGAAACTGGGAGATCCCACTCCCTGCATACAACGGCCATGTATTTGCAAAGGGGAAGAATTACCTCTATGGCCTTCATTTACGGTATGTTCTTGTTCTGTTGCCTGTCTTATTTTGAGCCTTTAAATACTCTGCATATCCCCCTGCATGGACAAAAGAATAAGTACATGTCACACTGACACAGAGTCAGGCGAGAGAGCAAAACCAGGAGAAGAGAAGGATGCCAATAAAAACAAAAGACAACCTGCTGGTCTCAATGGAGAAGGACCTCAGTGGAACAGACATGACTCAAAGATGATCTCATATGTTTACTCATTGGGTAGTTAGCTGGTGGGAAGAGCTAACTGCCTGATACTTCCTTTGAGCAGAACAGCAAAGATTTGGAGAGTGTAAAGTGAAAATGTTTGAAATATATTTAGAAAAATAAGGCAACAGATTGAGGACAATGAGGCAGAGCAGAAAAAAAAGGAGATACAATCTCTGAGGAATACAGAAGTTTAAAGCAAAAAGCAACGCAATAATACACTGGAGAGCGACAGAAATGTTACTTCATACGAGCAGCAGCAGTTCTGTAAAACCAAGATAATTGCAGGTATGTTAAATAATCAAGAGAGAACAAACACACATCACCTCACATAGACTATTACAATGCTAATAGTCTCTGCATAAGGGACAACGTAAGAACACAATGGATTTGTTTATAGGTGTCTATTCTAAATTACAGTGGTCCTTACCTAGACTTTTCTTATTATCTGTCACGCTTTCCCAACTGTATTTTTTCCATATTAGTATGGTACCTTGAATTCCAGTAGCTTATTTTGAGAGTCAGATGGAAAGAATAAACCAGAAGAGACCAGCAGGGTCTACTTGGGGATACCACTTTTCTTCCATGCTGCCACTGCTGAGACTGTGCCCATGGGCAGACAGCAGCCCTAGAGTGACCTTTGGGTCTGGGATTGGCTGAGTTTCCTCATTTCTTCTCCCTGTAAGGCAACATTTATGCAGCTGCTATAAGCAGCTACCCCCACCTGTCTCTCAGGCTGCTCCCACCACCAGAACTAAAACCATTTCTAGATCCTACGACCAAGGAACCCACAGCCAGGGCTAAGGCCAAAGGAAAATCTTGGGAAAAAAACAGTTACTGGTTCCTGCTATTTATGGCACCATGACAACTGTCCTTTATAGACCCTGCAGAGCCAATCAGACCATGTACATCTGCCCTGGCAGGAGGCTAGAGCTTGGGACAACACTTTGGCATCTCTCCCCTCATGCTCCAAGATGCAGGCTGACATTCCCTGCAGGTTGCCACCCAAAGCAGCTGCCTAGGCGAAGAGCCAGCTTTCCTATAAAGTGAACTTCAATAGCTCTTTCTTCCATCTCACTGCAGTTCATAGAAAAGTAGTGAGGACATGTACATCCTTCTTCTATTTTCCCAAAACTTTTTCACTGTTCTACTTCCCCACTTCCCCTCCCCAGCCCCCCAAATGGCTTGCCCATTTGAACATACAAAGACCAGAAACAGGGCTGGATGGATGCCTCTTCCTGGGAGCTCAAGTCCTGAAGTGCTCAGCAAGGAGAAAGAGAGAGGAAGAGGGAGGAGAAGGAGAGGGAAGGTCTCACAATTCAGATCTGTAAGGAAAAAGCTAAAGAAACTACTAAAGTCTGTGGATAAAATAGCAAATCATAACCAGAAAAGAAGCAATCAAACTAAAAACTCCTCCAAACTCAGCCACCTTCTTCAGTGCGGAAAGTCTGATCAAGTATTCCATTTCAGTGCATTATGAAGAGAGAAAGTGAAAAGGATTTAAATGGGGCACCTTCCCTGACAGGTTTTGCCTTTGAACCATAGATTTAAAATATATTTCCTGCTCCCTTACTGCTCACAGTTTTCTGGACAGTAAATCTCCCTTTGCTTTTCCCCACTGCTCCTATAGGAGTGCCAGCTAGAACTGTCTTCCACTTTGTATGATCTTTAATTAATCTCCTCATCTGCTATATCACACCCAACCTTGTGGCTTGGTTTCTTCAGCACAAAAGCAAAATGTGAAGACCTCTGCTGTGGCAAGCTTAACTCTCTCCGAAGAGCAGGATTTTAACCTTTTTTCCTACCCACTTCAGAGACTTGCACCAAGGCAGGATTTCTACTGCCCACAGCCTCAACACCAAAAACCTGGAAAGTACATGATCACACTCCTGTGCAACTCAGGTGCTTCTGAGAGGATCAAAAAACAACAACAAAAAACCCCACAAAACCTCCCACAACAACAAACATGCACATGGAAAGATTATTACAACTGCTGTTCTGTCTCATAATATCACCTCTTTGTCTGGGAGGAGCAAGGAGCTGTGCAGAAAAGACCCACACAGCAGGAAGCCTTTGGGAAGCATTTGCAAGATGACAACAACCCAAGGATGTTGACTGGAGCAGATGGTGCTGTGCTTGCCTTTGGTATGTTGCAGCAGATCCTTGGAGAGCAATCGCCCTTTAAAATGATTTGCACAATATGGACTGGACTGATACTTTCTCCCATTTTCCAGCCAAGAGGCCCTGCGAGGCCAATGAAGAAAGCAAATTAACTTCTTACTAAGTATGATATTAAAAAAAAATATCTTGTAAGATGAACCAGGCCTGCAGAGTAATCTATATGAGCACAACAGTGACATCCAGAGGGCAGAGACCAGAAAGCAGGACTTTGCCAAATAGCAATCAGAAAATGAAACAAAAATCCCCACTTGAGGTGGGTTTCAAGTCCACTTGACAGTAGACTTCTTACCCTCGCAGGTATCTACATATCTGACTCCCCAGGGAAAGCAAGGAATAGGGGACAATTCTTAGATGTAAAGAACTGACATGGGCCTCCTTTTGTAGGGCAAATGGAGATGCATCTTCCTACAAACAGAGCTGGAGTGTATGAGGCACAGCACGACACAAACTGGGTTGTTTCTGGAGTGGTTTCAGCCTTCTGAGGTGATTCAAAAGAGCTGGAGCAGTGCTATCAGTCTGTGTGGAACTGCCACCTCTGCTCCAGGTGAACAAACCCCTGCTCTTCTGTCTGCAGCCCTGTGCATGTTGTGAACTTTTCCTGCAGCTGTGGCAGCCCCAAATGCCATTTTGGTTTCTCCCCACTGCATGAGTAGTCTCTCTGTCTCTTAAGCTATTTCCCTTGTCTTGCCAATTCCTCTCTCTCTCTCTTCTGAATTTGTGATTCTACAAGTTTTTAAAAAATACAGCCCGAAGTTGTACAGAAGCAGGTTACTGTTTTCTGCAGTTTTCACCAGGAATAACTAAGCTCGTTTGTGCTAAGGGAACCTCAAGCCTGCGGGATCACTACCATCATGCACTTAACACATGGTGTTCCTGCTATTACAGGAGCCAGGATTTCAGACTCTTACACACAAGACAAAGAAGACTGTATGTGGGGCAGAGGTGCAGTATACATTTGACCCATCCAGACCAAAGTGGGATAGTATTAGATCAGGCTAAATTTACTGTACATGGCAGCAGGTAAAAGGTTTGGGTACAGCCCTCCTGCAGGGCAGGCTCGAGCAGGCTGGGTTCCACTTGTCTGCAGGCTTAGCAAGGCTTCTATTTGCTCAGGCAGGAATAGAAATCCCAGAGGGGGAGACCATTATCCTATTTACTGAGTCATGATGATTCACTTAGCATTCAGCTTCCATCAGATACAGCAGCTCCTGGAGTTTTAACTAAATCTGTTTCCATCCTGCTGTGACTTCAGTTTCACATTGGTTTCTCCAACTTCCCAGAAACTTCCACTTTTTGAGGCAAGAAAGAAAGTCTGGATGTTTATTTATTTATTGCAGGCAAATTTGAATAAGCTTGTTTTAAGTGTAAAGGACAAGGAGACTGGGGGCAGAGGAAGTGGTGAAGAGGTGGGTGATGGCAGGGGGAGATAGAGCTTGTCTGGTTTAGAAGAGAGCTCTTACGTCATTGAAGGAAATGTTCTAACCCACTGTGAAAACAACTTCAATGAAAAAGGTCTTGAAAATGCCCCTTTTAAAAAATTCAGCTAGCCTAAAGCCTGTAGCCAGTTACAGACAGGGTCTTCCTGATGAGGGGGCCAAGGGACTAAGCAGACTGCTGTAACCCAGAGTTCGTAAAGAGCAAAGGTACAGCTACCATGCAGATGCCAGAGGTAGCAGAGATGCACAGCAGCTGCAACCCTGACCAACTCCGTAGCAGTAACCAAACAACTGGGAGAAGAGGGTGTGAAGATTGATACTGAAGTAAACAAGCCAAGTCTCCCTTACACTGACCTGGAGGAAGAAATCATGCCAAGGAGAAGCTCTTCTCCCTGAAGCCCAGTCTTATAGACAAAACTCATGCCCAGGATCAGATGGAGACTGCAGCAGAACTGTGGCTCTTTCTCTCCACCTTGGACGTTGCCTCACATTCCAGAAATTCTCAGTAGGCATCTCGCTGCTGCTGTGCATCTCAGATGGGCACAGACATGTTCAGAACATGTTACTTGCAAATATTTAGGAGGATTTCCACTTTCAGCTGCATACTAAACCCTACCCCCTTTGAAGTCAATGAGAATTCCCACGGATTTCAGTGGGATTTGGATGTCAGTCCATAAATCCATCTCTGCCCCATTCAACTCAGAAAGTACGGTTTGAGCTTGAAAACACACAATGAATCATAATTTCTGCTGAGCAAGAAAGACACAGCTGTTTAAAAGGATTAAAATGTTATACATCTAAGCTGTGTTCCAGCCACATTACTTGAAATAGATGTCACTGTCCCACTTCGATACATCCTTTCAGGTTCTCCTTACTCCTGGTCTCCGAGGAAAGAGGTTTCCCAAGAGCCCTATAAGCAGTTTCAAACATTACCAGCCATAGGAATGTGTTTTCTGAAAATACTCTACGAGTAGAACTAATTCCAGGAGGAAGCAGGTTAGCACCGTTAGCATACTTCCAAAAAACATTTTGACAGCTTGAGTGGCTTGATCTATTTTTCATGGGAAAGCAGTAGCCTTAAAAAGTGAGTTTAACCTCTGCTCATACAGCTGGTGTATGCTCCTCAACAACTAGAGATCCTGCAGGCTCTAGTGCTTCAAAGCTGAGACAAACTTATCAGCAGGGTTTTAAGATGTCTAGCTCCTGGCATAGGAACCCTCGATTTATGAATGATTCAGGAGATGGAAAAAACAAAACCAAAACAAAACCTGAATACTAAAGCTCCCAGGCTTCTTAAGGAAGAGCTGTGGTCAGGAGAGTCATAAGACCAGCAAGAAGGTTCAGTGCTCAGCTCTGCATCAGGACTTCCAAGCATCATGTGTTTGCTCCAACCTCGTGAAACATAGAGGATCTAGATTCTCTTCTGAGGGCTTTCAAGCACCCCTGTGCGATCGATGGGAGACAGAAGACATACACCTTACCGCTCAGTGAAGCTGCGCTTTCTTTTGCTGCTCTGTCTGTCCGTTCCAAAGGGCAGTTGTTTGCAACTGCTCAAGGAAGAAGCACCTTGCATGAATTAACCATTTATTTTTTTTTTGCTGTGGGGTGTATCAGAACAAGTTCTTTTCTTCAGCCAGCTTTAGTCCCAAATATTTCTTTTCCCAGTTTTTACCGCTTTCTGTTTTGTGTACACTCATTCAGAAAAGAAAATTTAGTGAGTGAAGCATCATTGCTTTTTGCTAAAGGAGGAGAGATTTTGGCACCTCTTTCTATGGTGAGATTTTCTGTAAAGGGCTACTGCCATAGCTAGTGAGTGGAAGAAGGAAGCAGAGAGAGAAGGTTGCTTGACAGTTTGCAGACTGCTGAGTCCTTTCCAAAAATCAGAAGCTGTCTGCTGCCAGTGTCAGCAAGTTCCCTGAATGGCAACTGTTCTGAAGTTGACTGTAACTAGTAGGAAAGATCTGTGGCAAACTGGACTGGAAAATCCACTTAGTAAGCGCCAAACTGGCAAACTTTATGGAAACCAAAGAATGAGGTTGGTTGTTCTGCTCGTATTTGTTGACCCATCAGCAAAGCTGATAAAACAGCTAAACCAATAAAGAGGGAAGTATAACCACACACTCCATCTAGCATAGGAAACTCTTTAAATAAGATTTCAAAAGTTACACATAATTAAGGAGGACATATGAAATACAGGCCATATTAATGACAGCTCTGAAATAGTCACATGGGTACTTGGGGACAAATCATGAGGAACAGACAGTATTAGAGAAAAAGAAGGTAGCTGGAATATAATTCAGTAATATTGTAATTTTGAGAAAGAGAAGAATCATGTCCAGAAAAGGATGAATTTATCATATTCTCTTTGCTTTGGTCTTCACAAGAACAGGAGGTAGGCTTTCACAAGAAAGCCAGATACCTACACATTATTTAACATCTCCTTTCTCCATCTGTCTTACATTCCCTCTTCTGATTACTTGAGGTGCTGGATGGCATTCGCCCAGGAGTTACTGTGAAGACAGTTAACAAGCTCTGTGAACAGTCTTGAGGAACTGTGGAGGACAGAAAAGGTCCATAGCAATGTCTATAGTGCTTGCTCTTCCCATTATGCTACAGTAAATAAATGCAAAATAAGAAGGTCCTGTAAAATTATGCATCAGTCACTAATTGTGCCAGAAGAAAGGCGAAATACAGATCTTTTTAAACTACTACATGCCATTGACTTAAGTGGTGGAGTAGAAAATAAGCCTCTAAAGAGTGTAGACCAAAGTTTAATCCTGCTTAGGGGCAGAACTAAAATTCAGAGTGTTTCTCTTATTTATCATGCTCAATCTCAAGTCAACAGACAGGAACCTATTTCAAGAAGTACAGGCTACCACAACACTGAGGGAAGGGAAGGAAAGGAGATGACCTATGCTCACATGGAGTGGGAGGGCTCCTCTGGGCTGCAGTAATACAGTGAATACTGGGACCATACCATATTAAACTGAAAAGGCATCAGCAAAAATGATGTTGTTAGAAAAAAGGTAGATTCATCATAGGCACATGAGACAAAAAAGATTGTTTATACGATAAAGGAGGTCATTATTCCTCTACTCAGCACTGGATGGGCACAGACAGTAACGTGCCCAGGCCTGAGGAAAACGCAGTTTATAAAATGTGGGGAGAAACAGAAGTCTGGAGCGGGGCAACAGAAATGATCAAAGACTCAGTAAGATGATTTGCAAAGAAAGGATAAAAAAAGCTGGATTTGTTTAATGTCCAGAGGAAAAGCAAGACGAGAACAGAACAGTCTCCAAACATTAAAAGAAATGTTATCAAGAGAGACAGCAATCAATAAATTATGCTCTGTGCCCACCTGGGAAAGGAAGGCATTTAGTTGAATTTGTTCTTAAATCCATTACTATTGCTGTAAAAAATATGGACATCTGTCAGGGATAATACAGGCAAAGTTAATGGCATCTCAAAGCACAGCAGCAGGCCTTTTGACATCTTTTTTGAAGACTGATTTCTATGATTTCAGTAATTTTGATTACATCATTTTATCTGTCCTCAGAACATTATTTCTTCTAAGTGCCCACACTACAACTGCTAATAACAAAAGCAGAGCTCTCTTCCCTTTGAAACAGCTTTTCTTTACTGTATTACTGCGCATAATGACCATATCATTAAGTGTCAGCAGGACTAAAGGTTTTCTGTATTCTATTTCCCAGCCATTGAAGCAACAGACTTACAGTTGATAAAAGTAGCCCAGTTGTTGCTTCTGCTAATGAGGGAGAAGAAAAAGGTCAGCATCAATACAGAGGGGAAAACGCTCCATATGAAGTGCAAGGATAAAAGTAAATGTTAAAGGCAGAAATGTAGATAGCCAAAGTTCCTTAGCAACCTGGACTGACAACCACTACAGAGACATACAGTAGCTCCCCAGGAAAGATGTTTTCCTGTTTCACTGAAATTCCGAACACTGTCTATCCAGGCTTAATAGTTAGTTATTTTAGCTTCTTCACATGAAATACACGTTCACATTCTCTTTTCATTCCTCTATTAATTGACGTATTTACGCAGCCATATTGAACTATTAAAAATTATTTAACCCAGTGAAGAAGTTACAGTGAACATAACATAGAACAGTCCATCATCGTTTCCTACAGCACAGAGAATCTTGTATGATTTTTGCAGTCCTGCTCCTCAAATTTGCCTTCGTTTCCTCCACTCTCTCAGTAACCGGATACCTTCTAAACATGACATCTCTTCCTCCTCTCTGAAAATTTTGGAGCTTTCTCCATTGAAAGCAAGAAGCCGTTATTTTGAGATAAGTGTCAGAGCTGGTGTCTCACAAAGTTTTATTCACTCAGACACCAAACGTGCCAAGAGCCTTAGCTGGCTGGGAGGTATTCAGCTGGAGATAGCTTGCTTTTTTGCCTCAAGCACAAGCACCTTGGCACTCAAGAACTTTGCATGACCACAGAGTTTGATTTCTTATGATCAGAGAATCAGACTTTGGTTTGCAGTGCATGTCACCTTCCACAGTGATACGCAAGGGATAAAACATATTCTGTACAAGGAATGACAGACAGAGAAGAATCCAAAGGGGAAATTTCTCACATACTCAGGAATGAAGTAGGCACTTGCCAAATGTAGGTCTATTCTGCTCTGGGAAAGAACAGGTTCAGTGCTATTTTGATATTGAACCAGTACAATTTTCAGGCCAGTGTTGAGCCCAAACTGAGTTGGACATGGTTTGGAAAAGGTTCTGAAAAGATTCACTTAACAAGTTCCCAAAGAGAGAGGGTGGATTGGACGGAGGAAGGAAGATCTTATTAAGGTGCTGAGCCACATAGGAATAGAATAGGGTTCAGTTCAGCTCAGTTCATGCCCCTACAGACATTGAATTTTTCTTGATGGACACAGTGAGGAGGTCAAGGTGGGAAAGAGACCCGGCTTTGCCCCTCACTGACCTCACCAGGCACCCTACATTAAGAGTAAATAACAGTGGGTTTTCTGCAAAGCCTGCATGGACAGAATCCAATTTTGTGTTGTCACTACGCTATAAAGAAATGAGCACTGACCTTTATTCCCATCCCACTGCCATCCCCAATCTGACCTAGGTGAATAAAGCGAAGAGACACAGTTACTTGTGAGCCGAAGGTCAGAATACAGAAACGTCTATCAGTGGCCAGAAATCACAGCTTAACAAGTCTCTTGTGATGCTGTTCTCTGATACAGTTCCTGATACAGCCCTGCATCAGCTGCTGACGCTGGTCCACAACCAAGTGCATTTCAACACCCTTGACTTGAGGCAGATATGACTTCTCCAACCATTAAAAAGAGCAGTGTCATTTCTCACTTGAGGTTACACCTTCCCCCAAGGCACTCCTTAGTGATTATAATGCAGAACAGTGGCTTACACTGCATACCGTGGATTTGGCAGGTTCCCAAATCCTGTAGAATTGTTTGTTTCATCATCAACCTGAAAAAACAACCTATGTGATTGATTGAACCAAACCACTTCATGTTTGTGTCATGTGCCTCTTCTGCAAGGCAGTATGAGTGGTTTGGAGTGGGGAAACTAGCAAGAGCTGCTCTGAAAAGTTGGATGTCAAATGTCCCAAGTTACACATGCCAACTCCAGCAATGGACTGTTTAAAATTTTGGCTTCCGCATTTACTTTAGAACTGCTTTTGGTTTGTTTTTAACTCCTGTGATTGTTTTGTAATAGGAGACTCCAAAACATCATGTTTGGGCAGAGGAAAGGCCATGAACTTCATATAATGGGAAACTGTAAGAGAGCTATTTTTTCATTTCCCCACATTAAAGAAAAAAAAACAACAAACCCTACCATCAAATTTTATTAAGGAAAAAGACATGTTTGAGGACGTCTACTATTCCCTTACCCTAAATTCAAAACATTACTTTGATAGAGCAGAATTAATATACGCTAAAGCTGATAAGAAGGGAATAGTTATCTTCTGGAAACTGCTAATTCAGTGGAAGCAAAATAATCTCTGGCCCTCATGTTCATCCTGGCAAAACTTCCCATGCAAAGCAGTACAGCCAAGCCTGCTCCCTGTCCGTGACCCACCATATTCCAGGGCAACCAGCTCCCACATCACTTATGTCCTTTGTGCAGTCAACAGTTCCCAGGTTACGGAGGATTTCAGCATAATTTCAGAAACATCTGCAATAATAATTGTCACATTCCAGAACAGAACTACAACCAGGAAACAGTTCTCTTTGAACAAGGGCACATTAAGGGACCTTGAAGGTGTCCTGCATGATGGTCAAGCAGGACTCAGAAGTACAAATAGTTCCAGAATTGGTGAACTTTTTAATGAAATATAAAAAACTAATGCAAACGGGTTACAGTAAACATAAAGAGGACTTGCTGTGTAGGGTGTTTTGTCTATGCAGTTGTCTGCCAGGTGTTGTTAGATTAATGGTTGGATTCAACCTTAAAAGTCCCTTCTATCCTAAATGATTCTGTTTCTAATACGGTCGGTTCCACTTGTGTAATTTCTAATGCTGAAGTTAAGTCATGTGCACCATGAAATCAAAGCACCGAAATGTCATCTGTTTGTGTTCCTGCAGACTAAGTTCCAATTCAGCTACACTATTCCAGGAAGAGGCAGCATTTTCAACATTATTGGTATGTCATTCATGGAGAACTATTTAGACATTAAGACTGAAAAGAGTTTTACAGCTATAATGGTACAATCTCTACAAACAAAAAGTATATTTGTTATCTGGACAAAAAAGCAGCAACAAGGGCATCTAGGTTCCTGCCTCCTCAACTGAGTCATAAGCCAAGGAGTCAAATCTTGTTCTTGGAATGTTATCTCCAACAAAAGAAAAGAAAAAGGAAAGAAACAAACATCACCTCCCACACACCCCATAGGAATCGAGGTATCAAGCTGCCAATCAGAAACTTGTAATAAGGAGCACTGGAGGGGACATTAAATGGAAAGCTCAGAAGCCAGCCACCAAAGCAGGTAAGGATTACCTGGGCAGGGAGAGATGGCCACATCAGCAGGGAACCGCTGTGTGATGTTATCTCCTCCTAGGAGGAAGGGAGGCCAGTTGTCTCTGCCAACACTAGGAGATTAAGAGGCTCTCAGAAGAATGTAGGAGGGAGCATGCTAGAACACAAGCTCAGCTGTTGTTTCAGCAGGATGTATTGAGGTGCCATAACCAGCTGTACCTTAAATGCATGACATTTCTGCTAGCTTGGTACAAGTCAAGCATTCCACTACACAGGAGTCAGTGTTGCACCCCATCACCGCTCCCACTGCTGGCTACAGTGAGACAACAGCCTGCATGAGTTGCCATTTAGAGCTCCAGCTCTAATACCTACTGCCTCCAACACTCACACCTGATGACACACACTCGTTTTCCTTGCACCTTCCTCTCTCACTGGCAAAGAGCAATCTCATTGCTAGGTCAGGCACTTCCCAAGATGGACACAGGCTTCAAATTAGTCAGGGTGTCTGCAGCACAAGGCTGACAGTTTAAGACAAGACAACAAAATCATACCACCATAGATGCAGTGGTCTACAAAGGAGAAATTTAACTCCTAGGTGCTTAGCTGTGTGCCTCACCAAATTCAGGGCAGCAAAATGCAGCTGGTTATGTCCAGGCAGGGCTATTGGAGGCTCTGCTACATTTAGATGTTGGCTGTGATGGAAGCAAAGAGAATGAAAGAGATATTCATGCTTTTCTAAGCAGTCCTGTGCTTCCAGAAGAGTATTAGAGGTTGTGCTGGGATGAAATATAGTCTTGTAACTGCTGATAAAAATACAGATATCAAAGGTGACAGGACCAGTTTCTCCAAACAGGCTCAAAACTCTTTAGTAACAGCAAACTGAACAACTCATAATAAATACATATATATTTATACATAAAATATATATACACATACACACAGGTCCAGACTGTACCCGGTTATCCTCTAACTCACCACCTCCCTGGGTCAAGATCCTCCTATTTTGGGCTCCTACGTGACTTCAGCCATCAGAGCAAAGTAAGCCTCCTGTAAAAAGTTTCACAGCACCTAGGGCCTTGGAGAGCCTTAGATCCTGGAGAAACCAAGCAAACAAGCTTCAAGAGAAGCTACTGCAGTTGGCTTTGCTGAGGAATTGCAGAGCATCATATTTAGATGGCTAGCCAACAACCTGTTTTCAACCCTAGAGCATATAAAGATGATGCAAAGACATGATTTTTGAGTATCCTAGGCACTTAGCATAACAAAACAAACAAGTAAGCAAAAAAACCCTTTTCCCTGTCACAGAAATTAGATTATTTTGTTTGACAATCTATTTCATTTATTACTATTCCATATTTCAGATGATGTGCTAGCTGAGTCACCACCATGGCTTGTCACTAGTGCCTATAATAAGCAATAAGGAAAAAAATGTTGTTTTCAAAAACAGCAAAGTATCTGGTTGTGAGCCAGAGCCAAAGGGTTTTGGTTTTTTCCCCTTCAAAAGTAGTAACATGATTCTTTCGTGGCAGACATTCACTGGCAGAAAGTTCTTGAACCCCAGCAAATGGAAGCTAGCAGATATATACTTACACTATATTCTTGATATATCTTACCTGTGTCCCTAAAACTTTGTAATACCAGGACAGAAAGAGCTTTCAATAACACCAGTAAGGCTGAATTATGCCAGCATACACGATTTAAGTGGCCATCCAAAAATGCACCTCTGCGCTTACAAACCCCAAGTACGTAACCTAACCACTCAGCTAGGAGAAGGCCACAGAACATGAGTAGTCTCCAGGAAAGTAGAGAAACTCACTTGCTTGGTCCAGATGAGGCAGAGCACCTGAGGACATCCTCCAGAACAGACAGTAAATCACAAGATATCTCAGTGGGGAAAAAAGGGGGAAAAGGGCTGGGATGAACTCACTGGACTGGAGCGGTAACACTGAAGTTGGCCAAGGGGACATATCTGCTTCAGCTGACAAACTGCGCAAGCCAGCAGAGGTTGAGGCAGTCTGCACAATGCATGCCACCTTCCAAGAAAGACACTTTACATTTGCTTTAGCTCTTTTCTTTTATACACTCCTAAACAGACATTTGTACACGCTGGTTTAAACAAGAAGTTATCCACAAAATGCATAAACACACCGATATTGGTTGAAGCGTTGTAGGTTTTTGTCACAGGAACATTGGCAACACTCACAAAGACAATGCTTTGAATGAAGCTCTGATTGCAGGATGCCAGTTTATGCCATATTATGCCTAGATGGAAGGGACTGACCAAATACCAAGAAAGGAAAAAAGACAAGTATAGAAAAATGGAACTTTTAGCATGTTCTTTAGTGACTTATAGGTCCGTTAGTACAAGTCAAGGAACTCCCCTGATCCGGAGCTTCCTGTTTATCCCACCTTCTTGCTTCAAAGACATCTTGTTATGGCTTCACACATCACCAAGAATCAAGGAAATCCTTTCCAAAGGAGCTAACAAACATACAAAACATGTAAGGATCCTACACCAATACATGGATCCGCAAGTGTCACAAGAAGAACTTGCATCTTCCCCACTTCTTGCTGTGTGCTAGCATGAGACAATACTACCTGTTATGTGATGCTCGGTCTTGTATCTCAGATTCTGCTGCTCGTCTTTCTTCCCCTGCACAAGCTATAGCCAATACCATGGGAGCCAAATGCCATACAAAAGTGAGTTCTGTTTTTTATAAGAACCTCTTGAGAAAGAAAGGCATTAGTATGGTTAAAACAACACTTGGAGAGCTTTATGTCTTTCCACTATTTTTAATTGATATTCCAAAGACCATGTTTGTCTGTAATGCTGATTAAAAAAAAAAAAATAATAAAAATGCAGCAATCAAAATTAACTTTCTGGCTATCATGTAGCACTAGCAGAAATTCAACTTTACTTTTTTACTTTTTAGAAGTTCATACTAAAACCTTATCTTTTTCATTAGTCCAGATTGTCTCCTGGCACTCTGAGAGATAGCAGTCTATTTCATTAATATTATTGACATTCTAGCAATACATACCAGCATTTACCTTGGTTACATAGGCATGTACTTATCAGACAGAGCATCGCTTATATGTTGACTAAGAAAATGATGTATATATTTTTTAAGACAAGAAGGTTCTGTGTCCACATTTCTAGCAGTCACACACGCACTCAATCCATGCAAGAGAGTGAGCTTAACTGACAAGGTGTTTTATAAATCAAATCACAGCAACGTGTCTGTGTCATGAAAGTGCATGTGGACATAGCAATGTGAATACAGTAAATGTCAAGCTTTGCAATTACAAGTACTGACATACATAATAAAAAGCGATATCTCTCATCTACTGCACTTGAAGTCAATTACAAAAATTGTGGCTCGAATTACTGAGTCATAACCTTCGGAACTCGATAGCAACTTCTACCACAGGACAAAAGCAAAGTGTTAGTCAGAAAGGCTAGTATCAATTGCAACCCTGAGGCACACACCCAAAAATAAAGGGGCTTTTTCTGATGGAAGTTGACAGGACATTTGCCATCAGAACCCAGTAGTTGCAGGTCTTTGGAGGTCCATAACCAAACACAGACCATGGTGGGTGTCCCATGGAATTGCAGCCTTATCACCTCCTTATTAAGGGGATTCAGAAAGTTCCCCTGTCTGGTTCTGGGGTGGGGTGGGGGATGTTGCTCTGACCCTCTCTGATAAGATCACCTTTCATGAATGCACACTTTCCATCCATCCCTTATGTTGTTCAACTCTCTCCTGCCTCATCTCTAGCAGCTTCTAGGAAATATGTTTGGATGAGACTGGTAGATAAACAGGCATTCACTACTCAATGACAGAATTATCCCCAAATATTTGAATTCAGTCACATAAAAGACTGCAAGTTTTCAGCTATGACTTTTCAAGACTGAAATTGCATGCTGACATGGAATCCATCCTATGGGACAGCTAAAGAAAGCTATGTCTGCCAGACTTCCATAGCACTGCATCCTTATCAGGGCTCGCTCTCCAAGCCAGCTTTATGAACTGGTGCTGACTGTGTTTAATCCTACATGCTGGCTGCTCTGCTACATGCTGTAGCATGAGCATCCAATGGGATGGTGTATTTTGGGTACTGTTATGCCTTCTTCATTTCAGTGAGAGCAGGTATCTGCGTGGGGTCAGCAGAAGTACTGGAACACAAGGTTAGGAGCCTAAAGATTCCCCCGGTATTCTGCAAGCAGCTTTTGCTCCCAAAAAAGGGAAGGAAGGGAATACAGGCTGTCCTTGAGAAAGATCTTTACAAATCCCACAAAAGAGCTAGGAAGAAAAATGTCATATGTAAAATATCACCATCCCTGTCTGACATTTCTGGCGAGTCTCACAGGCAAATAGGAAATAATACTGCTACCCAAAACATAATTTTTACATTGAAGTTGCCAGTTATTGCAGTGTTTATCTAGGACCCACCTGTAGCCCTCAAAAGACTGTTTGCACCAGCTCCTTGACATTATCAACTTGTGTTATTTGCTGCCTCCTTAAATGCCAGCTGCCTAACCTTTGCAGGCTCTTCTTACACAGTCTGCTTTTCCAAAACTCATTAAGTATAGCAAAGACCGTCAGTCCTCAGTAAATCTTGCAATCACGCCAAGCTGCAAAGGGAATACTAAGATGTTTGAACCACTCAGACCTTGTGCACTTCCGATTCCTTGCTGCAAAGATCTGTCCTTGTTGTGGAGCCGGGAGAAAAGAAATTCTGGTTAGTTTTAGTTGTTTGGTTTCTTTTAACTAATACAGACAGTGCTACTTACAGCTAACCATTTTCTTCACAAGCGTGTCACAATCAGAAGTACTCCTTAGCTACACAGGAAGATACTCCTCGGCAAAAGTTAGCTCAAGGCTGGTGATTTGGGTTTCCTGATTTCCTCTAAACTATTGCTGTTGTTTTGTGCCTGTTGTTGACATTAATCCCCATTACAGGCATTCTGGCACGTGTCACCAGGCGCTCTGCAACTGTCAAGTTTCAAGACTACAGCTAGGTTATCAAACAGGTTGATATTAACAGCAGATACTAAATACTATAGTCCAGATAGTATGCAGTGTTACCTTTCTGAAGGGAAAAGTCTGCTATTAAAATTAAAGTGGATTCCTGCAGTCCAATATCTTGCTATTTTGTTGTTGTTTTGCATGAAGAGTGAGTAAACCAGGGCTTGGTGTCGTACCTCTAGAACTGATTAAAAATAAACAAAGCCCTAACAAAAAAGCCTACCAGCCAGTGAGTTTAATTACAAAACACTCCTATGTACTGTAATTGGGGATTATTCCAATCAGTAAATTGTCACACATGGGATGGTGAAAGGTTTATCATCAAAAGCTTGGGGGAATAAAAAAAATATATGCTCTTCCTTCCAGCACTGGGAAATGTTATCATAAAGAGGCAAGGTATAAATTTAATTTTTTTTTTCCCCCTTCACTAGGGACATCAGTCTACAGCCAACAGCCTAAATATAACTAATCCTCTAATAATCAGAGAGAGACCCTTGAGGGATAGTCAGAAGTTGTTTTGTGCAGTCAGACGAAAGGCAGACCACTGTTGGATGTGGGATTAGGGCACCCATTTGCATGGGGGAGACAGCAGAAGCACCTCATCCTAGTCAGCATGATAGTTTGGCCATAACCCTTCCTATTATTCTCCCAAGAGGAGCCAGGGATCTGGCTGACCATTTTTTGTTTTCATTTTCTCTGGGGACACCAGTGTGATAATTTGGGGGGTGGGGTGGTGACATAAAACACCAGTTAAGGTCTTCAGGGACGGCGTTTGTAATAATACTGCTGATAACCACAGCGTAGGTGGCTCTATCAGTGCTCAGCAGCAGAAGGTTAAGTGACAGCTGGGTAGCTGGTTGATGGATAGCAAACGCCTAATGAGGCGGTTAAACATCCAAGGCTAAGTTTAGCCTCACCCAGCTGATTCTGTCTGGTGGAAGTTCACATTATCAGCCAGTCCAGAATAACAGAGAGGACAGTAACTCTAGCAGTGGAGGAAAGAGACAGAGACATGCAGTGGCCAGCCATTAGAGTAAGGTACAGATATCGGTAGCTCCAGAGAAGGACACCAGCAGGTCTGAGCTGAGGCTGCCAAGTGATTAGGCAGGGACCACCTGAACATTTTCATCAGCCGGACTGTGGTGAGCAGAGATACGGTCAAAGAAGTTTATTTTGCAGACATCTTCAAACCAAATCTTAACAGCTCTTTTAGCCCACAGCCCTCCAGAGTCAGTGCCCATAGTGAGATGAGAGTCCCCATGCTCAGCAGAGCAGCACTGTAGTTTTACCTCCTGTTCCCTGTCCTCTCAAAGGGAATAGGCCGCAGTGTAATGAGAACTTCTCAGCAGCTGATAAGGTCCATTAGAAAGTTATTTTTCAGTATGGCTGCCCCCATACAACTTATCTAAGTTGTACTGAGCTGATCCTGAAGGAGTTTGCTCCATAATGAAGGATTATTCCCCATGAAAGAGCAGGCTTAAGTCTATTCTCCCCTAATTCCCATTTGTCTAAGCATCAAAGTGATTATACATATCATTGAAACAACTCAAAGTTAGGATTTCATAGATACCATGGCTGCAGTTCAGCCCCTTCTAGTGAATTGGGATAACTGGAAACACATGCCACCCTTTGAGAAATAAAGCAAAAATAATTTCTTCCACCTTCAGGTTTCAATTTGATTGAAAAAAATCACCTGTGGAGGATTTAAAAAATCCAGCCCTAACAAAAAAATTATTACACACATGCTGCAAATTTTGCAAGTCTTGACCCCCATCTTGACACCATGCAGCCGTGTCTCGCTTTTTGAACTTCATGGCTTATAACTGGCATTTTTCTAGTATTTACCCTACAAGTAGAATGATGAGGTCAGTAAACTCTGGGTCACCTCACAGTGTTTCAATCCACAGAAGGAAAAACCTTATCCTAAATTTTCAGACAAGAGAGAGCAATAAAGAAAATGGAATCTGAATAGCTTTTAAGCCTGCAGTGCTCAGTGATGTTATCCAAGCTGGCTGCCCTATGTCTCAGCCCAAAAGCTTATGCTTTCTACTGAATATACCTTTCTTGCAAGAAGGCATTTCAGAGTGCCTTCCAATTTCTGGGATGGTGGCCCTCAGGAGAAATTTAGCATTCTTTCAAGCTGCAGTCATTCAAAGGTTTTAAGGAATGGGTATTCTTAACTAATGAGTGAAGCAGGTGCAGAAGTTCTTGCAGGAGGATGCAGCCCAAGACACAATGGACCCCCTTCACAGGCCCTAAACTAAATTGTTAGATTTCTAAATGCTGCAGAAAATTCAAAACCCTGCAGCAAAGCAAGTGTGCTGATCTTGTATGGCATCTCCAGAGCTTGAGTAGGAAAGGCATGTTGAGAGATGGGGAGGTCAGGCCTATCCCTGATCTTGCAGAAGAAGAAAGTCAGATTTGCCACCTCCTCCCTCATTGACAGGCTTACTGCTACACATGGCATCACTCCCTTTTCCAGGGCTGAAACCTGTGCTGGAGACAAGCAAATGCTGCAAGGACTACAGCCAGATCACAGAGCTGTAGCAAGTTACTTATTTTTCCTTCTCATCTCTTTTAATCTGCAGAATTTATTATTTATTTTTATTTTATTTTAGGGTACACTGTAGTGGAGCCAAAGGCTCTGCCAAGGTGGAGAAAGCAAACCTGTGTCATGTTTCTTGAGGGTGATCAGCACAGATGGCTGGCTAAGAATTATTATCAGCCTAAAGGTTGAGCAGTGGTAAACACACACATTTTGTATTATCGGTGAAGGGAGAATTCAGTGAATGTATTTTATGATAAACATCTGCAGGAACCTGATAATCAAAATTATTAAAGTGAATACAGCTGGGTTTTTTCAGGGTTCTTTTCCCCTCCTCCCCTAGGCTTAGAGACATAGCAGCTTATTAACAGATGTCTTCATAAATTTTAATAATATTCATAATTATTAACTCAGATTAATGGGGCTGCATTTCATTAAATATTTTCATACAGGCAAAAATAACCTCAGAGACATATCCAGCATTTTGTTGCAATTTATACTGACTGCTAGAAGATAATATTCAGACCAAAATTCAGCAATAACAGTTGAGAGAAAACCAGAAACCTCATGAACCACAGCAAAAAGACTTCCTATCTGCTAAACAAATACTTTCATGGCATAATTATGGGTAACTAAGATATGGATCATGCCAAAAAAAAAATATTAACATTTGAATATACTAATTCCTTTTTGAAATATGACTTCTAGGATTGTACGTGCACCTTAACCATTACTACTTCTGAAGAAAAATGTCTTCAGTGAGAAGGAAGACCCTTGTAGAACACCCTGTTGCCCATACTCAACATTAGGGGGTGCATGTTCTCTTTTCCTGACTTGGATGTATGAACTGAACTAACTTCTCTGGTTTTTGCCTCATGTTTGCAGAATCACAGAAAAATACTTACTGGTCCTTTGGAGATCTTGTAGTTCAACCACCTATTCAAAGCAAGATTAGCTTTGAAGTCAAACTCTGCTGTGCAGGTCTTGGTTTAGTTGAGTTTTGAAAGTTCCCAGGGATTGAGAACTCTCCAAGCTTAAGTTCCAGTGCTTAAGTTCGTCACAACAGAAGCTGATACCTCCAAACACAATTCCCCCCCTGCAATTTGTGATGATTGCTTCTTGTCTTCTGTTTNGTGAAATTTGTGATGATTGCTTCTTGTCCGTTTGTTTTGCAACCTTAAAAGAGCTGGGCTACAACTCCTCT
>VZTM01042303.1:145889-169912 GCA_013400555.1 Jacana jacana
GTATTTTGAGCTTAGTAGGGAAACAGTGTTGTTAAAACATCTTGGGTTTTTTGTTGCTAAGCAATGCTTATATTAATCAAGGACTTTTTCAGCTTCCCACAGAAACTGAGAGGGAGCATAGACAAGGCAAGCTGGCCAAAGGAATATTCCCTATCATAGGCGTCATGCTTAGTATATAATCAAGCAGTGGCAGTGGGGCACAAATCTGCCATTGTTGGTCGAGACAGGCTAGGCAAGGCAACTGTTCATCAGGTTGCAAGAGAAACTGTATTGCATCCCTCAGTAACAGTAAAAGAATACATGAAATAATAATAATTATTACTTTCTCTTCCATTACTGTTCTATTAAGCTGTCTTTATCTAAACCCATGAGCTTATTTTCCTCATTTTCCTCCCTGCCCTAATGAGGTGTGAGCGAGTGAACAGCTGCATGGACCTAGTTCCCAACTGAAGTTAAACCACATTAACAGTGATTAGTGCCTGCCTTAAATTCTCTTACCTAGGCTGAACTAGGTTCCCATGGTTCCCCATTACATCCCGTGCTATGGCTCCCTGACCACTTTAGCTACACTCCACTGGGCTCTTTTCAGTTTTTTGATATCTCCCTTGAGTTGGCACAGGGAAATTGGTATAAGATTGCATTTAGTAGTCTGTCAGCTGTATGGGGCTATGCAAGAGAATGCAAACTAGGCCACCTTAGGAAGGGTCCAAAAAGTCTGAAGGCCTTGTAGGAAAAGGTCTCATTACGTATACCCAATCACTACATGAATTTGCCCCAGGTAGCATCCTCTAATACACGCATAATTAAGCGGATGTGATGAAAATTAGTCCATTTACCAAGCCTGAAGTTACAAGGACACAAGACTTGCTGTTCAGCTGTCAGAGCAACAGGTCTGAACCTGCACTGGAAAAAGCAGTCTTGATGCATCGAATTGAGGGCCTGTTTAACAGAGTCTATTTATGATACAATGGGTACAGGTACGAAGCACCTATTTCTATGGGCACCTCAATTATTGTTTTCATCCTTCAATAAGATTTATTCAAGAGACCCTTTACCAATAGACTGCAAGCACTGTGGTTAGAAATTCACCTTAATTTCACTACCAACAAGCCCATCTAAAAAGCAGACGTAGTTATACTATTTTCAAGCAACAAACTTGCTTAGAGCCAATAAAATGGCAGTGGTTAGTACAGGGCTGAAGCAGATTTCCATCACTTGCATAATTAGCCATACTCTGGAGTTAGTGCAGAACATAGATATTTAAGCATCAGTTTCTATGACTACCATCGTTCTGCTCATTATCTCTGAAGGATTAGCCCAGGGATTTTCTTTAATAGGTGCTAAGAAGGGAAAGTCATGATGGCACACTACTACTTGGGATATGAAGGATGTTAGAAGTATAATGAATTCTTTTTCAGGAACACTGCTGTTAAGACTGTCTGTATGTTTGTGCTTTTGGCTCATGACCTGCCATTTATGAACCTGCAAGAAGCTTTCCCGAGAGCAAATAGGGAGCAGAGTCCAGTACTGCAGCCTAAAAATGGTTCAGTACATTGTGTGCCTTCACCTCCCTGAGCCTTACTCTTCCAGCCACAGCACAGACAGGAAGGATCAGCAGACTGAAGACTTAATATAAGACTCTACTTACAAAGAGCTCTAAGTTTATTAAGTTTTGGGAAGCAGCTGGAGGGGACAGAGGAGATTTCCTTTAAGGGTTAGAGGACCATAAAAAGATGGATTTCTCTCTACCAATTCTCCTTTTGTCTGCATCTGTGACAAGAGGGAGTTGGCTCCAAGAGGAGCATTCTCTGTAGAGCCAACTGAAAAAGGAGCCTCCTGCTCCCTGAGGAAAACCCTGGACTTCAAAGTACGGTTTCATTCCAATAATTAGACTGAAAAACAGATATCTTGGAAACTTTCACAAAAAGAGGGAATAATTTTGTTCCAATGTTATTAAAAAGACTAATTGAGCGCTTACGTAACTTTGGGTTTGATATTGAATTTTAGAAACCAGGACATTATTCAAACATCCAGGGAAAGTCAACAGACTTACACAAGAGATCTCTTATTGCAGTATTTTCTTCAGTCCTGGTTTTGTGGCCAAAGCACCAGACAGACCTTAAAAGTATGCACTGAACTGAAGCTGAAGCCCGGTCAAAACCTGGGCAAGTCTTTGTTTCTCTGCAAAGCTGAACTTGAGGAGCTCGGAATATGCCCCTCTGTCTTACACCAAGGAAAGAATCATGGCACATGGATGATAAGTACTAAGTGAAAAATAGCTCAGGACACAGTTGCAGGCTTATTAAACCAAGAATGACACCTTTCTAGATGCTGCTCAACGTATACTGAAGCTAAGGCTTTTGTGACTTTAACTGGCAGCATTGTACAACTGCTGGTAGAATGCCCATAGGTTTTTAAGCAGCTCCTGAAGTCTGAAAGGGAAACTAATAGCATTGCAAAGTGCTGATAAGAAAATCCGGGTTCCTTCTTTTCTGTGATACGAGTAGAAATTCACAGGAGACTAAATCCCATTAAACTAGTTACAGCCATTCTATGGCTGGTTAAACAAAAAAAACCTTACCAAACCCAAAGCAAGCAATAAAAGCAACATCAAACACCCCCCCAACCCCCCACCCTCCACACCACAAAAACCACAAATCCCAGAATATTAGTTAAGATTTTAAGAGCAATTATGCATTTTGGAGAGTTTGGAAGTGCTGCAGGAACTTCATAATGGCTTGAAACATTAAGTTATACCTTACATAACTGAGCATTAAATACAGTTTTGTAGCACCTACTTCAGTGTAGTCACAATGGTACCATACTATAAAGAGCATTCAAATCTCATCAGAATGCAGCCTTGTTGTGCTTGAGACTTAACACTCTCAACTCCCTGGGGGAAAACACCTCCTCTTGCTCTCTGTATGTCAAGGCAAAAAAGAATTTTTAAGGAAAAGTTTCTTCTAGATTGTTACCGTGCAGAAAACAATAGAATTGTCTTATGTAAAGGAGCCCCTCCCCACCCCCCAAACACTGATAGAAAGATACCGCCTGTAATGCAAGGCACCCCAGTCTCCCAAAAGAATATGCAACCTGGTCTCAAATCTTCAGATGAGAAGATGAGTATGTCAGTTGGAAGTTCAGCCATCTCTTAAGCTTCCCTATACCTAGATCTGAAATTGATGCTTACAATAGTCAGCTCTGGAGGCCAAGAGGTGGCCCATGGTGCCACAGACCCCAGATTTAGCAGATGGGGTTTTCCTGGCAGCCACAGGCAGGAGGGCAGCAACGCAGCAGCTGTAGCTGTAAGATGTATAATCCATGGACAAGCAGCTGAAACTACACACTACCTTAAACTTCAGTTTCCACACCTTTTTGCTTTTATGTGCAGATAATTGACTTCACACCCATTTCCCAACAGTGGTTCCTGTTACTATTTTCCTATTTTTTTTTTTTAAACATACCTTTAAGAAGCTTAGATTACTGTAAATCCCCCAGCAAGGCCAATAAAATGGATTGTAATTTCTCAAACAATTTAAGACAAGTGATGGATGGCAGATGAAACCAGATGCAGATGAGCCCAGTACCCTGGGTTCCTTTTGTGTCACTCTTCAGTAGATTCAGAGAGGCATCATGTTCCTCTTGTGGCAGGCTCCATCTCTAACAGGATAAACTTACTGCAGTGTGCTAATTGGCACAGACCTCAAATTGGCTACTGGTGTGTGCCTAGAGGTTCTGGGCAATAAACTGAATTAAGTAAATTTCTCCATAACTCCCAATGAGATTTGGACTGAAATCCTTAATCACAGTTTTAACAACAGCACAAGAATTCTTGCTTTCTGTCATTATCAGCTCACCAGTTCTGCGATAGCTTTTGCATACAAGTGCTGGGTTCACTCTTGGCTTGATTTCTGTAGTGCAGTATCTAGGCTATGCTTGCATCTAAAGGGAAGGAAAAGTGGAGAACTCAGAAGCCCAACAGAAGCAGAGAGGAGAAGGAAAATCCGGGAGGTTTTTGTTACATTTCAGAAAATCCTGCTGTCCAGTGGAAGTGGCAGGAGGGAAAGCGCAGGACAGGCAGTGGTGAAGCCTTCAGTTCTCTCCCTGCTTCAGGGGAGCAAGAGACACATAATGCTCTGTCAAATGCAGAAGCCAAAATGTCCTTTCGGTGCCTGAGCAGACAGATGATTATACCTGCAAGTACCACGTTGGCCTTAGCTAAGTCACCTCAGCACTTTGCCCCCACTCACAGTGTCTGTGCAGCCAGCAGATGAACAAACACTCCAAGCCATCTCTTTAAGGGCTTCTTCTGGATGATGTAGAGAGGACATTTTGGAAATAAAAACTTCTTCATGAGAGCAATCTCTCCAGTTGCCTTTCTAAACTCTTTCCTTTCTAGTAGCTGTGCTTTAGAGGAGCAGAAACATAACCTGACCAAGATCACAAGGCCAGAGCCCCAGTTTCACAACTCTGCTTTATATTCTAGCAAAACAGCACGGTTCAGCTCACGTTGGATAAAAAAAAAAACCAAAAACCACTCGTGGGCTGTATGTACACCACAAAATAGCTACACAATTCCCTACTTTACTTTTTTTTTTTTTTCCTACCCCTTCATTAATTCATTTTTGGGGAAAAGATTTAAAGCCTGTTAGGCTTGATTTCTCCTGCAATAGAGTTTGGTGGTCTTGTTTGGAGAAACCTGTTCTCCCAAGTTGCTAGCACCATTAATGACATTCCTCTAGATCTACAGCATTTCAGAGAACACCACTGTAGTGCCAGACGCAATACCTGGTGCTACAAATCTTACACTCCTACTCTCTCCTTTTTACTGACAGCAGACTAAGCCACAGCATAGTTTTGTTTTCCAGTACCAATGTTATCACACTCAACATCTACTGTGAAAGGCTTCTTTTTAAGAAACATTTTGCTTTCCCTCAGGCTGGCCTTGGGTAGGAAGGTAACTTGCTCCCCAGTGCTTACAGCTACTCTTACACATGCAAACTCCCCACACACACATTCTTTGTGGCCATTTTTCCCATAAATAGAGAACCTCTTTTCAAGACAGAGTCTCAAGTGAGACATTATTAGTGACTAATGAATCTTTATCACAATATTCTAGGTGATGCTAGTCCAGATGATGACAAAAAAGACCCTTTTAACAACCATTTTTAATGTTATTTTCTATATATTGTAAAATAAAACTCTTGCACATCTTTTATCTTTTGGGAGGAGAAAGTAGACTGTGACAAATTGGAGTCTCTCTGTAATACATCACTGAAAACTGATGGATTGGCTAATAAGTGTGATTTATGTTTTATATAATCTTATGGGCATATCTTGGCATCTCTGGGATGACAAAAGAATAGACTCCCTCCTCTTCAGTGTATGCTCATAGGCAAGAACAATGTCATAAAATTTAAAAAAACCAGACAGAATCAGACAACTAATCAGACTAAGAGACAAAGGACCAAGTTTTCATGTATATTTCTTCTTGGTAAAGCACCCCAGGATTAAGTCAGACAAGTAAGAGTCCAGCAAAGGTCCCTTTAAGACATCTACCATTTTCCCTTTAGCTGCAGGATTTGCATTCATCAGAGAGAACCAAAACCATAACACATGCATTTTTCTTTAAATGCCTTGCTAGAAGTGACCACATGTTCTTTTGAAACCAAAAAGCCAAGAGAAGCCGCTAACAGTTGAGCACCTCTCCTGATGGAGTAAGGTTATTCATCGTAGGATAACAAAGACCGAGATCAGGTGAACTGCACAAACCCAATACAGCCAGGAACAGAAGAGATGACATGCACAATTCTGGTTTAGGGTGAATAAGCGTTTAAGAAGCTGGCAGAAAACCCCCACCCAAAACTAGAGAGATGCTGGCCCATACTCATTAGCTATCCACACCATCCACAGTTAAGAGGTGCAGAGCAGGCAGGAGAGGCTACACATGGTCACTCCACCAGCAAACACCCAGGCACTTGCCCATGCTGTCTTTGCTGCTGGGCAGACCACACATCAGTGCCCAACGTAGCTCCCCTCCACACAGCCTGGGTGTGTAAAGCTGCCCCAGCCACACACCACAGCAGGGCTCCCTGCCCCCAGGTTTGGGTTCCCCTTCCACTGCTGATGGGCCAAATGGGGAAAGACAACATTGAGCAGAAACCACCACTTCTTACTAGCAATTTGGCCCCCAACTAGGGTCAGCAATGTGGAGGGAGGAAATAGTGGAAGGACTAAACTCAAGACTGTAAGCACACTTCCTTCGGCTGACAACAAAGTGAAGCATTTGGGGGGCTGGCTGGAGTGTCGCAGAGGAAAAGTAACTTTGAGCAATCACAGAGGTGATAGGGGAAAGACTTGACGTCTTCCAGTAGCTCGTAAACCTTACTGCTATCCTAGTTTAATTGATTTGTTTCCAGACACGTATGCAATTCCATACACTCTTCCCCTACAAATATTGTCAGTGTTTCCACAGGAAAAAATTCTTAAAGAGAAGCCCTCTAAAGAGGTTTAAAAAAAAAGTATTTTTTAAAAGTTCTTTCTACCCTGGAGAAAAAGATTGATTGCCATCTCTTGATTTCTCTGCTTTTTAAAAATTTACATTTCAAAGAACAAACCAGACAGCAAGAACAGAGTCCACAGTAGCATCAGCTTAACTAAAACAATTATTGAATATTCATTTTCCCTCTTCTCTCCACAGAAAGACTGGTACTGCCACAGAGGTTGCGTGATGTGCATGCTGAGGAGAGGAGCAGCATTGAACTCTAATTTGAGGTGAAAGAGCATCTATCGTATTTTTGTGCTTGTTAGTGTAATTATAGTTCAATATTTGCATTGCAGTAACTCCCAAGCAATCCCACTGAGATTCACTCTCCCTCACAACATACAAACATGTTGCCATGACCCCAGAAAAGGCTGGATGGTTGACAGTCCCACCTCGCAGAAGCATAAGTGATTTAAAAGCTTAGTCTACTACAATGTTTTTGTCAAGACTTGTGTACCTGCCATGAGTGCAAGATCTTGGACTTGAAAAGGTGAAGTGAACAGAAACAAGAGCTTTAATGTGTGGATTTTTATGGTGCTCATGCACAACCTCTGCAATCAGGTCCCTGCAATGACCATCTGAAGCCAGCATGGTTCAATATGGAGCATGTGTGGATCCAGGCACCAGGCCAAAGCCCCCTCAAGCAGATACAAGCACACTTGTTTCAGCTGGAAAGCATCATCTCCCTTTGCACTCAAAGCAAAGCTAGTACTTGTTAATTCTTCTTTCACTCTTCCATGCCCCATCCTACCTATCTCTATCTAGAAATTTCACTTTATTAATGTTTGAGCTTATAGCGTTTCTACAGAGGCAAAACACCAAACTGTAAACTGTAACTATTCTTATCAGAGGATATAACTTAGGAAAGGAGAATAAATAAACTACCTTACCCTTTGATGAGATGTCCAGCTCAGAAGACACCCTTTGGTACTTTGCAGGCAAATATAGTATTTTTCATTCATTGCACTGTTGCAGCAGAAGACCTTTCAGAATTTCAGAGTTATTTGAAAAGCTGTGGACACAGTGTGTGTTTACACATAACTGACACACAGCTTCATGTCCATGTATACATACGTGACTGCGTGCATGCACACAAACATTCACACCTTTGAGAACTTTTATACTCAGAGGACTGAATGCAGGTGTTGAGAGCCCAAAAGAAGCAGCGCAAAAACAAGGTCACAAAAAACCCTCAGCAGGAGATTACTAGAACTGCCTCCATACCTTATGCTGGGATACATGGAAGACCAGAACTCCTGCAGCTCAGAAAATCCCACCAGGTTCATTGAAGCATGAAAAATCCAGAGACCCTTCAATGTCCACAGACCCATAGACTTACAGGAGACTGGAGATCAAGCACTCTAACCACAGCCCAGCAAGGCTGGTACACATACCTTGACTCTTAAACTGAACACAGCCCACTCTAAGCAACATAATCATCAGCTGTGTCAACCATGCCCACCAGCAGAGATCCACCCAACCTTATTTCAATTAGCCTAATTAATTACTACTTTGCTGCACCTTCCCCTCAGCTGCACCCTGCTGTTGCTGGACTACTTCACACTGACTAGAAAAGAAAATCTATGCTGCAAAGAAATCTGTTGGAAAGTATTTGTATTTATGCTGAATAGCAATAGTAAAACATCAAAACCCCAAAATTACCTTTCCAGCAGCTGAAGAACTACACAGTGTTACGCAGGTGTGCTCTCCCATGGTTTGCCTTAGCTGAGAGCACAGGAGAAAAGCATCAGTCCATTGCAGAGATAGCAAAACTACCCCCCAGTTAATGCTCATATTAGTTCCTGCTGTATTCAGCAAGACCTTTCAAGCTTCAGCTAGTGATGAAAACACAATCCTGGAAAACTTCACCTTTATTAGCTGAGTGGCGGGGGGGACAGAGGTTTTGCAATCCATGGCTTGCCGCTCGCTCTGGCTGCGGCCATGCCAGGGCCCTGCAGGTTTCATGATGCAGGAATACAGGTGGGTTTGCAAGGGAGGAAACTGGGGCAAGCAGGAGGCCATCCAAGCACCCAGATCTCTTTTCCTTTCTCTGCAAACTGCCTGTGATAAGCCAGGGGTAGCCATTGGAGCCGTTCAGCTCCCTCCTCTCCACTCACTACCTGAAACAATAGCCCCGTTATCCATCCTGTTTTCAGTTTCCCCCCATCCATTGGTTGTCAATGGTGGGCTCAGCACAGTGGGCAGCATTGGCATGTAGGCTACCACCTGTCTTCTCCTGCGACAGGCACAGGCTCACGTAGATGTGTCTGGACATAAAGCCAAGAGTCCAACGTTTGTTTTATCCAGGGGTTGCAGGAGGGGAAGGGGTCAGTCTCTCTTCCTCAAGCTTCACTTCCACATTTTGAGTAACACCTCTCACCTCTAGCTAATTGACTCTCTTGAAACCTTTTTCTCTAAATAGAAACATAAATATTTGAATCACTTTTCTAGAAATAAAAATATAAATAAAGAGCTGTCCTTTAATGCTCTTTTGCTTTGTCATATTGAAATGATATCACCATGTAGTTTAGAAACAATAAAATATGCTCAAATTTGGGGGGAGGAAGGATGTTGCAACAGGAACACACCCACAGTAGTTTCCTGCTATGCACCATGGAAGTCAGTGACATATTCGCTGCTTTTTAGCACCTTTGTAGGCTCAGAGTTTTGCTTCAGGCAGGGAAGATTCTAGTTTTGCCTCTTGAAATCATTTCAATTAGCTTTGGGTGGCAGAAGGCACAAGTTATATCATTAGATAGCAGGATTCCCATTTCAACAAAATAAACCCATCAATACCTTAAGCACAAAGTTTGCATCGCCTGTCAGCCTATTCCATTTAATAACACGCACCTTCCCCTGGTAGAGCACTAGCTGGCCTCTGCCAGAGGGAGCTTGGGAAGAACCTTTCTCAGTTTGTCTAGTAGAAGGTCTTTTATCATGGGGACAGAACAGGAGCCTGTTGAGGACAGCTGGCCTAACCTGGCTTGGGACTCTTTGCCTTTAAAGCCTGCTAGTAAAAAGCGGCGATTTTTTAAGCTGTGAGGTAGTCAATCAAAAAACATGATGTCTGAAATCATTCTACTGAATGCTGAAAAGAAGAGCATTTTAGAAGACAGCAATAAATGTACTGTAGAATCACTGGAAAGAGAATCCAAATCCCATGATCATTTAAATAAGCTGTTTCCCATCATTCTGACAGCCACAGAGCTAAAGGAAGCAGAAGAAGGTGCTACAGGTCTCTATATCGTTCCTGTCAGCCATGGAGTTTAACTTGATCTTTTCATTTATTTGCACCTGAAGAAAACCCCATTCTATAATTTTCTGCTTTCCTCAGAGAGGAATAAACTGCATTTTTCCCAAATAGATGACAATCAAGTGTTGATCACAATGACAGCTGCCAGCCCTAGTTGTCCTTAGACAAATTCATTCCATTAATAGCTAATGATTCTCTGTTGTGAAAATGTACCACAACTATTTAGATTCTGTGCATCTAACAGAAGATACAGGCTTTTGAAGCAGTCATGAATACTACTACAAAGCAGCAAGTAGGAGTAACAGTTTCATCTGAAGAGAGGTTCTTGTTAAAAACAAACTTAATAAAAAACCCACGGCATTGGTTTTGTTCATTTGAGAAGCAAACAGCATGTCTCAGATTTCAGCACTTTCTCAGAATTTGCATAATGAGTGTTCCTCCTTCATGTCATATTTTCCTCCTGTCACATCTGTGAAGACAACTGATCCTTCCACATCTTCTCACACTAGCTGCCAGCAGCCCTCCAAAGGTTCCCATTAAGGGCGCTTCAATCTCACACTGCTCATTGGTGGTTTGGACTATGTTTCTCTCCAGTTCTTTGCATCAGACGCAGGAGACAACTGTACAGTACACAGCACAGGCTTTCCCCCTGTGGCTTGTGCCACGGGGCTGCCCCCACCACACAGCCCAGTTTTGGAAGAAGGAGATGCCTCATTCATCTCTCAGTGGCCTTTTCTGTGTCTACATAGCTTGCCAAATACCAAAAAGAGATGTGCTTTTGCTGTTACCCACTTGAATTTGACTTTGTACCTTCTAGCTTCTGCAGCACTATTTTAGCTGATACAAACCTCTTCATTTTGGAAAATGGCTGCTGGAGGTAGACTGTGGAACAGCTTGAACACCTTAATTTTCTCCCTTCCTCTGAGATAAATAAACTGCATTTTTCCCAAAGAGAAGACAATAAAATATCATGGCAAGGAAAGACTGATTACTCATAATCACTGATGTCAGACTTCAGATATAAGATTAATAGAAAGGGGTACATGTTATGTACCTTATGGTTCCATTTCAAAATTCTCTTTAAAAATCCCAGATATTGTGGACACCAAAAGTATATCTGGGCTGAGAAAAGAGAGCAGCAAGATTCTGGTGGTTGCAAGTGCAGCCATTGGTGATTTTAAACACAATGGTCAAGAAGTAGTGTCAGATGCAAACAGGGTAATCCTCCCTCTAGAAGCTGCCTTGCCCATCCTGCTGCTCTCAAGTAACCATGTAACTCCATGTTTTCCACATACTAACCTTTTCCTTTAGTCTGCTCCCCTTGAAAAATGTTGTGTCTTTTATCAGAACCAGGGAGAGAACGGCAAATTTTCAAATCCCAGCAAGTGCTCCATCAAACCTTCAACTTTGCTGCAGCTAATTACCTCTCCCCAGCACTGAGTTCTTATCAAGGCTCTGCATTCCTTTGCAAATAGGGGAAAGGAGACGCTGTTATTCCTCTGCACATCACTCACACCCACCAGCTCAGCGTATCTCACTGCATTCACAGAAGATCTCAGTAGTGAGTGTAGCAGAGATGGTAATTCTGCCTTTTAGAAATGCCCCCTCCTCCTCCTTTGCCAGACGTTAGTAATATACCATCATGGGCTTTACAGCATAAGGGAGGTAAGAGATAACACTCGCTCTTTTAGCACTGGCCAAGGGCAGCCATGGGTACCAGGGCAGCCCCAGCCCAGGCAGTCTCCATCAGGTCCCAGCCAGCAGCCTGGGTGGGCACAGCTGATGCCACTCACTTGTTACCACTTCATACAGTGTTCCTAGGTGCATTGGGAACAAAAATGTTCTCATATAATACTGGGCTAAGGATGGACCAATTTTTGCAGTTAATATCCATTCTTTTGTAAGGACATTTTATCAAGAATTCATTAATTTGCTGCATACATATGTTACTTGTTAAATCATATGCTCAATATAAGCATATTTTAAGTGAAGTGGGAGGAGGTAGTATGGGACAGCATAGGAAAGAAAAAAAAATCATAAAACCCAAACCACTCTGTTTACCTTTGAAAACTTTTTAGAAACTTTTCAACAAAACTTAAGTAAAAAAACTAGTGCTAAATCAGCATAACCATGCTAGAGTTACATGACAAGTCTTTTTGACTTGATAATTGTGGAAAGGTGGTTTAATATCTCAAATTAAGACTGTGCTGTGATGCTATGTGAATCTATTGCAAGGTGCTCGAAAAGCCAGACTCCAGGGCTTTAACATTTGCAAAAAAGGAGTCCAAGAAATGCCCCAAAGAAATATCTTCCTTAAAATAATACAATTTTCTTCTTCCAGCACATCTTCAATTCTCTTAGCACTCAAACATTTCTAATCCTTTCCAAAAATATGTCGTTACAGATAAATTTTTAATTAGCTCTGTAAAAAGACTTCTCTATTACAAAACAGAAAGTACTGTAACTTACAAGAAAGCCTTGTAGAAAAGCTGTATTTCTTTTCATGGTCTTCATCTTATGCAGCTAATCACATGCTGCTGAATTAATTCTCCCCATTGTCCACCTCTGTAACCTAACCATTAAACCATTTTCCTCTGGTGTGCACACTCTGCATGCATAACCCTTTGTACACCACTGGCTTTAACTAATCAATACAAGAATTATTTTTACACTCATCAGTGAACAGCTTCACAAATCTACTAAGTCTTGGGTGAGGGAAGGTTGGCAGCACCTGCATACCATGAAAGTGATGAGGCCACATGTAATTTCTGATGTTGCCTCCCACAACAGCACCTACAACCCCAAAATGAGCTGAAGGTCTGGGCATGGGGAGGCTGGAGGAGGGGGACAGGGTGGACTTGTCTTGTCAGCAACATTGCTCGCCAGCCAAGGTGCAGGAGGAGCAGGCCTCACAGAGGAGATGTGACTCATCCTCACTACAGGCTTGGTTACCAGCCGGCTTTGGGAGTCAGTGCCAGCAGCACAAGGACACCAACAGAAACAAGTTTCAGGAATATGCTCTTACAAAAGAAAGGAAACTGCTGGAAATTCAGTAACAGAAAAACCCTTTTGATGTTTTAGAGATGTGTATTTGTGACTAAATTCAGTCAGATGTGACAGATTCCTTAATCATGTACCAGAGATTCACAGTGAGACCAGATGGCTGAAGGGACAGGCTTTTCCACAGGAAAGGTTGTCAAGCTGTTTATTCCTTCAGCAGAGAGTAAAAATGCTTCATGAGAAGCACCTGTGAGAAAAGAAACTGAAAACAGTTACTGCAGTGCAAAGAACTGCAGAAGACACCTCACAAAGCCAGCTGCCAGGAATTCACACGCACACAAAGTGTGGAAAACTCGGGAGTATCTCTAGCATTTGGAAAATACTGGAATAAAAGAATTCTGCATACGTTTGGAACCATGTATAGTGAGACCCAGCCAACAAGTGCACTGATGCTGCGTAGCAGGAGCTGGCACAGGCAGCAGGACGGACTTTTACGGGGGGGACACTATCTGCAAGGGCAGAAACACACAGATTAACTCTTTCTCAAGAAGCCAATCACTTCCAGACAAACCCAGGCTCTGAAAAAAAAAAGTTAGAATTGAGGAAAAACCAGAAAAACTGAGAATGGATATGAAGGATCAAATTCCTACTATGGGAAGGATTTGATTTTGATTTGAGAAAACAAACAAGCAAACAAAGAAACCACAGCTCGACAGAAGAGTTTGTTACTTTTGTGAAAAAAAGAGCCAGTATCAGATTTGATTTTTTTAAAAGGTGCTTTGTTCTGGATTTGATTTAGAGAATGCATACAATAAAAGAACCAAAAAAAAATGTGCACAAAATTAGTCCTTAGATAACTTTAATGGGTCAGCTGGACTGGGCATAGAAAAATTAAACTTTTAGCACTCCACTGCCCCGTAGTTCATGCTACCACAAATATCCTTTGTCATTAACCCTACAAATGGTTTTTAAAAAGCTTACTAACTGCATTTAATAATTAACAGGGTTTACCAGCTGTAGCAGAGAGAAGTAGTAAGACATTGAAGTAAATATTTAAGACTTAAAATGTTTGATAAGTACAATTGAGTCCAACTAGTGGATGTTCTTATTGTTACATTTTAAGCTCAATATTGTTAAACATTTTTTGATGGTTCTGGCACATTGTCCCTAGATAAGGAGAGTTCAATATGCACTTCCAATATGCCATATGGGAGCAAACGCTGTTACAGACTGCTCCATGGTTTACATTCTGTTCCTGGTACTTTTTTCCCCCAGAAAAAAGTATCACAGCTTCCTGAAAGAATACAGGGCCAAGTATCTATTGACAGCATCCTGAAAGGACAATAACAGATCAGAGTGAAAGACCACAGGAAGTATTTGACAGGCCTCAAGGAGCAGAACTGAAATTGAAGAGATAACTCAAAGGTCATACAAAAATTATGGCTAGAAGAAAGCCTGAAAATAAGATACAACTAAAGCAGAGGCACACAGGCATAAAGAACTCTGGAGGAACATTCATACTGGTCTTGTCAGCCCACGCTCTTGTCCATATCCTTGTACAGAGAAAAGGAGCTGAAATGTCCTCCCCAGAAGGGACTTCTCTGCTTTAAAAGGCTTAAAATGATGCTATCATCCCTGTATGCTTTTACACCAAAAGACAGAGCAAGTTTTCTGCAGACACCTCAAAAAGCAACATAAGGCACAGTGTATGTGCAAGAATATGATGCACTTTGGGTGTGAATGACATATGCCCCCAGAATACTTACTGAAATAGAGTGTCACTGCGCACAGGCATGGAGGCATTTGCAGTGGAGAGCAGTTCTGGCAAACAACAGCCACGACAATGCAGCATGCATACAGAGCAATTACGGCTGGAGAAAACTGGCTTTTTTCAACTGCTCCTCTACTACTACTCGGCACTGTATAAACTGCAATAGTAGGTGCTGAGGGCAGACGTGTTCCTAAAAGCACCTGGTCATTCTGCTCTTGAGAACCATATGAAAAATGACACAAGGCATCAACTTCCATGTGTAAGAACTAACTAATCACAGAAATGACGTAGTATGTATTTACAGAAGTGATAACAAGAGATGAGATAGCTGCAGAAAGTTATTTAGACTTATTCTCTTGGGTCGCTGCACAATTATATACCAATACTATACTACAGATTCAAATTACAATGGCTTTCTGTAATTGCTGGCTTGCTATTTATGGGCAAGAGAAAAGCACTGCTAGAGCACTACAGCCTGACCTGCTTCTAAGGACACAAGAAGGTCACAGTGACATGCAAGACACAAAAGAAAAATCGTGTGATCTACTCTATTGGCCAGGACTCCATTTTCTCTGTCAACCTATGTATAACTTCAGCACAGGAAAAATATAAGACAGGCTAGGGCCATGGTCTAACAGTAGTACCTGAATCTTCTTCCTCTGAGAAATAAGGATATGGAAGAAGAATTCATTTTCTTGAATATGTCCACAAAATGAAGAAAATTTGAAATCCTTGCAGAAACCCTCAAAGAAGTGAAAAGCAATAATAACCAAGAGAGAGAAATAAATGCCTCTTTGAGAAGAGCCAGGAGATACAGCATATCTGCAGGGCAGAATGAGCACTGATAAGCTGTAGAGCTGAGTGCGTTCTGCAGCACAACAGTAACATTGGATAACTTTATGTTGGTAGAATGGGAAAGTAGTAAAATGCATTCATGGTTGCTTCAAGAGGAGCCAAAGGTTAGGGGGCAAACCTGATCTCAAATAGTTAGGCCAGGAGATGAAGGCACTGAGAGAAAGGAAGTGGTCTGAGCACTCAGTTTCCTCAAACAAACCCATGCCAAGTTCTTTTCTCTTACAAACTGTAGTTAAAGTTGCCTCCTTGAGTCTTGCTCCCAAAGTCATAAAAAAGAAATTGAAGTAAACCCACATCTCCCATGTTCCAGCTGAGGGCTTCAGCAACATAACCTCTTTCACCTTCACTGAAGGCAGATAAAATCTTAGCCAAAAGAAATTTACGTGAAAAAGGGTAATTCTGCCATTTTCCATTTAATAATCCTGCGTGTATTTAAAAGCTCTTGACTACCCTTAAGTATAATCCTGATTCTCTTTAAATCAGCAGGAAACTAATCAGAAAATTGAGAAAATTAAGCCTCACAGCGTCTCCTCAAGCCATTCTTAATCTCTGGAGATTACAGCTAAGGTTAAAGGAACTTGCTCAAGACTAGAGCCTTGCTCTTGAGGAGGCCCAGTCTGTACTCCATGCTTCTCTGCTTCAACTTTTAAGCCTGCTTCCAGTGGTTGCTGTGACTAGTTAATATCATTACCTACTTTTGAATATAGCAATGGTAAAAATCAGTAACAATGAAGTACATTAACACTTCTCAAACTTGTCCTTATGCTGCCCCAGCCAATTCTGGATGATCAGGGGTGTGCAGGAAGTCACACTTTTCATTATGGTAATTGGTCCTGGGGACGAAATAAGAAAGAGATTTTACAAAGCATATGGAGAAGAGTCACTTTACTCAAAATGTAACATATTCCCTTTTATTCCGTGCAGCTGCCCTCTCCCTGCCATGGTTTTATCCACTAAATACATGTTAATTAATAAATCCCCGTATCATCACAAATTTTAACAAATTTTCCAGTTAACCCAAGTCTCAAGGAAAGATAGCAGTATATTTAATTGTAACCGTATACATTGGTGACATCTAGTGGGCACAAGAAACCTAACAATAGTCAAACCAGCTTCTGAATAATGTATGTGAAAATAATTTTTGATTTACCCTACATCTACAATTTTTTCCCTTCAATCTCTTAAGCTTAATTTTGGCATTGACACAATATGAAATATTACAAATACCCAAACCTAACATCTTACGGTTTTAAGCTCCTCCAGATAACAAAAAAAATATTTCAGACATAGTCATCTATTACTTGTTTCCTCTCCGTTTTCACCAGGACTTATTGCCGACAGTGATGATCTTTTTTAAAAGCACAAGCAGCCTACTATATCCCAAGTATTTTTAAAATAACAGATTCTTTGGGAAGAAAGTTAGTCTGTAACATTTTCAAAGAACATTAATTCATTTGCCATGAAATTATGCTTCTTGCACATACTTTCACCTTCTTCCTGATATGAATTCAAGTGGGCCTCTTTAGAGGAGAATTAATAACTGTAAGCAATAGCGCTCATCATTTGAATGGGTGCTTGTCCCAGGGGATGGGGTTTTGCAAGCATTTTGACTTAACAACATCTGTGAAAGGAAGCTACAGCAATTATTTGTGATGAATCAAAGTATCTGTAGAGGACCCATCCTGGTGACAAGGGCTGTTTCCTTGTCAGGAGTGCTGCCTCCCCAGATCTGGTTGCTGTCTTCTAGTCTCTCCCCACCATCTTCACCTTGGAGAAGAGGAGGCTCTCCAACCAAACTGGCAGACTGAGCAGAAATAGCCAGGTGCTGGGAGGGAAATTGGCTCACTTCAGCTCAGAAAAGAGAAATAGAAAGTCAGTAGAATAAATGGTTTCTACCACTTCTACTCAGGATTCAAGTCCCAGCTTCTTTTTACAGCTACACAGCACTATCAAAACTGCCAGGCTTTTAACCTTAATTATTATTCTCATATTCCCAGAGATCCAGCACAGGACAGAAGCCTTAAGGAAGCTGGAGACCTTTACACAGAGACAAAAGATGCTTAAAGGCACTTTTTAGAACTTTTTGGAGCTACAAGGCTACATCTGTAGAAACATCATGCTACCTCTAGAATTTTTTATATATTTAGGGACTTGTATCTTATCTTTTAGTGAACTTCTTCTCAAGAGGATTATTCATACAGAGGCACATTGAAAAAGTTTATGAAAGGAATTATAGCAGCAAGACAGAAAAATTCAGACCTCTTCTCCTACTTGTAGCCTCAGGTACGCTATTCAAGACAAAGGTAGCAGTATTATACATCCACAATGGTGGCAGAATACAGTTCCCCTCAGCGATGGTCCAGGGATAGAAGCTGGACCCTTCACCCAGCCACTTGTGCCTCCTATTTTCCTCCACTCCAGAGTCAGGCTCTTGGGCCCCCTGGAGCAGCCACCAAGCCAGGGCCATCCCTTTCTATACAGTCAGAAGATGGTCTTTCAGCTTCTGGTCTGTATGGTTAGGGCTTTAGCCCCTCACATGAGAACTGCATCCAGTCAGCCGTCGGTTATTGCCTAGCCAATTTGTTTGCAATGAGCCCACTCTGTACAATCCCAGGGAAGAGACCCTGAACTAATGCTGCAGAATTTCTCTTTCACAGTCATCCTCCCTCAAAACACAACCGTCTTGGTTCAGCCAGCTTTGATTGCACTGAAGGAAGCATTAAGGAGCTCAGATACAATTACCCCCAGGTAATCTTATGACACCATATGTAGGAGCAGGAAGACACCCCTGCGAGCTTTGAATAACAAATGAAAACAACCATTTTAAAGTCAATTAGTTCTACTATGTTTCTAATGCAATCCTAGTTTGCTTAATTATCTCACTTGCAAAGGCAGGTTAATTAATCCTGCTTCAATGCTGCATAAACATCCTCATGCCAGAATTCTGATTTTCTTTAGCTGCTTTTGGTTTTGCTGCATCTTTGTATGCAGTTCTTAACAGATTACTTTCTTGTAAGAATTCTTATCTTACAGTTAAATGTTCAAATAGTTAACTACCTGGAGCATAAGGTTCAATGTTCTACACTGATGCTATAATCACCAAGATGACTGTTACTTTTCCAAGTGCAGACAATGGTTTTCTTCAGCTGATGTTGCTGTCCCCAACTGCATCACTGAGAGCAGCAGAGGAAAGTGGCATTGTGCACATCCCCATGAGTACTGGAGCAATAAGGAGTCTACCCAGGCTTGCTAATTGACTAGGTTAAAGTTCAATTTCCCCCCTAGTCAGCAGGGACAAGCAGGTGTTGAATATGTATATTTAAATAGAAGCCAGCTGCACTCTTCAGCTACACCCACCAACAGTATGGGACAGGGGGAGGAGGAGAAGGCAGCATTTACCTCTGTCTGCTGCCTTGGGTGCCGCAAGACGTTGAAAGAATTTATTTTGGTATCTCAATTCTTAGTTAAGGGAAAGCAAATGTACACACTAACGTGCAGATCTTAGAGCTTTAAGTTGTTCAAAAGACATTATTTTCAATTAGTCTTATTCAAAATGGCACAGTTGATGAGAGGATCAAGAATATGATCAAAGCATCTGAGACTCTGATTTTGGCCCCTGTTCTAACAGAGATTCCAGTGATGATGGGCAAGTTACACCTTCCAGTTTCCCCACCAAGAGAGTTTGGAGACACACCTAGGATGGCTGGCAATGTTTCTCATCTGCACATTGTAGTTCATGTTTTATTTGTAAGCAAGTTACTTGCCATAGAGCGAGCATGTGTTTGACTTTACTGGTTATTCTCCATTGAAATATAAGCATCTTCCATTCAGCTTCATAGAATCATAGAATGGGTAGAGTTGGAAGGGACCTTGAAGATCATCGACTTCCAACCCCCCTGCCCTGGGCAGGGACACCTACCACTAGAGCAGGTTGTTCAAAGCCCCATCCAGCCAAGCCTTCAACACTTTCAGGGATGGGGCATCCGTGACTTCCCTGGGCAAACTGTTCCAGTGCCTCACTGCCCTCACAGTAAAGAACTTTTTTCTAGTATCTAATCTAAATCTCTGTTTTCATCTACACATCTACAGGATGGAAACTGAAGGGTTGATTCTTTTGGATTATAAATATGTAAAGGGTGAGTGTCAGGAGGATGGAGCCAGGCTCTTCTCAGTGATATCCAATGATAGGACAAGGGGTAATGGATGCAAGCTGGAACATAGGAGGTTCCACTTGAATATGAGGAAAAACTTCTTCACAGTGAGGGTGACTGAACACTGGAAGGGGCTGCCCAGGGAGGTTGTGGAGTCTCCTTCTCTGGAGACATTCAAAACTCGCCTGGACATGTTCCTCTGCGATGTGCTCTAGGTGTTCCTACTCTGGCAGGGGGATTGGACTAGATGATCTTTCAAGGTCCCTTCCAATCCCTGATATTCTGTGATTCTGTGACTATTTCCCCACCACACACAGAGTAAAGCCCCAGCATTTCTACATCCCAGCAATTGCAGTTGTCATATTTTGGACTGTTTCTGGTGGTTCACCAAGGAAAGCGGATTCATCTTAATTTCCTCTTTAGTCTCCCAGGAAGCTAATCTACTGCAAAGAGTGCCACTGGGCAAACTTAATCTCTGATAGCTGAGTTTGTAAGATATCGCTTCTCATTTAGTATTTCTCATCCACTCATTCTGTGATTCAAATTACATCTGAAAGTTTACAGTAGGTCTTATGAAAATTAGCACACTTGTCCATCAAAATGAGCACATCTAGTATGCCAAAGAGTGAGCAACTGAAGGACTGCTAAATCCAGAAAACCTAAGGCTTCTGTGACACCTTCCAAAAGGCATTTATAACATTGTTTAAAATCCTAAAACATATGTAGAAGGCTGGGGGCACGGAGGTAAAACAGTTATTGCTGAAATGCAATCAGTTGTACCTTGCAGTATACTTGTTCAGCTATCAACTATCTACCATAGTCCAGGGTAAGAAGAGTAGAATCTGGTTTTGTGACAGGTAGGAAATTAAAAGTATGCTGGACTCTGGCCAGGATTTGAATGGTGTTTCTACCCCTAAGAAGAGGAAGTTAAGAAATTAGGTTTTAGTATCTTATCCAAAACACGTTCTCTTGAAGTAGAAGATTCCTCTTAGTAATTATTCTGTCTTGTGTGAAAAAAACCTGCAACCTCAGAGCTTTTGATATCTATCCATATGAAGCTCTTGTGTGATCAACTTTACTTCAAAATATTCCATGAATAGGAAAATCACTTGTAATGTAAGAAATCCAAGGTGGTACATGACGCTCAAGTAATGGCACTGTGTCACTTTAGAACACCTCTAGCTTAAAATAAAGAGAAATAAAATTTCTCAGTGATGAGAAATCTTTGAGATCCCAGAGATAAACAAAGGACAAACAGGTTATCAAAACCACACTTCGACAGAAAGTTTTGGCTTTGACAGTTTTGCTTTTCTTCTGCCAAAAGAAGTGTTATTAAGAGGTCCCAATCTGCTCAGCTTCTAAAAGTAACTAAACATAACATAGCATAACACTGAAACAACAGTGACTGGCTGTGATTTCCTACAGGCCCCTGTCTGCCTGTGAATGTATCACCATTTGAGTAACAACGCAGCAGGCAGGTTACCACCGCAGTAACACTGAAGGCTGGGTGCTCAAAAGTAAGGATAACCCAAAGGTGACTATTAATCAGTAGAGATTTTGTAGGAAACACCTCCTCAGCTGTTTTAGATGGTTAGCTTTAAAGACAGAGAACTGCATTTTGGCTTGTTTAAAGAACTGACTCGGCATCACATGGTGCTGCCATGCAGCTCTTCCATCACCTGCTTTCCCTTGGAATTTGAAGCTGGAGGCTTTAAAGCACACATGCTTTCAACCTTACTTACTTCTCATCTCTCATGTTCATAACCTTAAAGCATGCAGATACTGTGGTGGTGAATGCTAGTGGTGATGAACCATTTCTCCCACCAGCTCTGCAATGTACGACTGCACGATCTGTATTTGAGGGAGATGAGATTTACAGTATAGCTTTAGGCGTGCAATTTCTGAAGCTCAGTTATGAGTCATGGATGGCCATTGACTGAGCCTCCAGAGACCCATTCAGAGGTCGCTGCTCTTCCAATTCATAGCAAGTAAGTACTTCTGTATACAATGAGATGCCTAAATTGCATCTCATTGTATACAGAAATAACTTTTCTGCCTCCTCGCCCTTATGTATCACGTTAATTTATTAAATCCTATCTCCAAGGTAAAGTTATCATCAGCGCCAAGACTACTACTGTGAAAAGCAGCATGAGGAACTCATCCTGACATTTAGGTCTTTAAGCAGTAATATCATCTTCTTTAGGGAATATTTGCATATTTGCTGTCCCCTCATAAGTGGAGAGC
Organism: Jacana jacana; assembly: GCA_013400555.1. NCBI lineage: Eukaryota > Metazoa > Chordata > Aves > Charadriiformes > Jacanidae > Jacana > Jacana jacana. Next base: position 167,708 of record VZTM01042303.1, read on the forward strand.
AATCAGGTAATGCAGCTTTACAAGAGTAGTATTAAGCAGCAGTGGTTGAAATACAGAGTCCTTTTGTTCAGACAAAAGAGATTAATTTAGGGTGGAGGAGAACAATGTAACAGGAAATCAATGCCAATTTTTAATAGTTTGGGGCAATCATTAGAATCTTTTTTTTAAAATGCCCTAAACTTTGTGTAATTATTTCCCTAATGTGGCAATTACTGGTTAAAACATTGGTAAGGAGTAATTCCAATAACAACTGCCTGCAAAGTTAAACTTTAACTTGCAAGGAACCCGTGCTTTGAAAGAAAAGTATGTACAGCTGCAGTGCATTCAGTTCCCAGGCTAAGAGTTAGAGCTCCTCTTTGTGTGTACAGTTGTGGCATTAACTCTGCTGTAGCTGTGGTTTTCAGCCTTTGGCCACAGCTCTCGAAGTGTTTTACAGAGAAGATTGAAATCCTTGTGCTCACCTTACAGACCAGAGCTAGAGTGTAAGAGACAAAGAAGTGAAGTGACTCCCCCAAGATCAAATGCCAAGCTTCTCCTGGAACCAGGATCTGACCTCCCGTTTGTACTGCCTGTAGCAACAACTTTCCCACTGAACTCCTTCCACTGAGAACTGCAGAAAAGTAAAGCCATTCTAGAAGATGCTGATCAATGCTAAATTTTCAAGACAAAATGTTAGAAGTGTCATAAAGTAGAAAGACAAAAGACATTTTAATCGAGTGTAAGTTTTCAGAAGCTTATATCCTATTGACTTTTTAAAAATCTGTAGAGCTTCTAAATTACTTGCATTTTGTAAGCCCAAATGTGATCTAAACTGGCTGCATCGATCCAGTGTAATTCATAGGCATGTTTTTTTTAATCTCCCTTGAAACTGCACTGTTAATTATTGTTGAAAGTAGCATGGGAGAGGTCACTGAACTGATAACACCTAGATTTAGTGCTTTTAACTCTTTGATATCAGACACCTCTGGGTTCAAACCTACCTAGACAAGCTATTAGACAAAGACTGTCCAACTAGCACACTGTTTTTTTTTAACTGAGGAAAATTTTAAATTAGGATCAAATGAGGCAGTTGACAAAGGCAAACAGAAAAATAATAAGGCAACCTAGACATGGACCTAAAAACGAGGAGAAACACATTTACTTATAAATACGGTCATAGTAAATCAAGTAGAGAAAAGTGAATGAAACTAGTCTTAGATGGCTATAGTAAGGATGAGGAAGGATGAGGAAGAGCTGCAATTCTTAATACAGTGACCAAGATCATGAGTCAATTCACGTAATATATGAGAAGTATCATGGCCAGAATACAAATCATAAAAGGAAAAAGCTTATTAATAATGGGAAACAGATGGAAACGTTGCTTTACTTATCAAAGAGTCATATGCTTGCTCAGTAGTCCAAAATACAAGAAGAACTACAGGTCTTGAAAAATATCTCTGTGAACTTATTCCCAAAGGGGACACCCCTCAATCTCCTTTCCCTAAAATGACATAACTAGACTTCCGCATCTGAAGGACTTGACTACAGACTGAAAAATGTAAGGGAAAATGAACTAGAAACTTTGGATCAAGGGCTTGGCTTCAAAATGACAAAAGAAATTATAGAAGATCACTGGGTAAATTGTGAATTCTTTATTGATATCAAATACAAGGCAAAACCTTGTAGATTAAGGAGTTTTAAAAAAATGGAAAGAGTACATGGAGACAAAACGAGGTGAAACTGGAAGGTAAACTCCAAAATAAGTCATATTATAAATACAATAGTAACAAAAAAAAACAAAAACAAAAACAAAAACAACCAAACAAACAGAAACCAAACCCCCAAACAAAACCCAATATGAAAAGCGGTGATTGAATTCCCAGGAGGCAAAGCCACCACCTCATTAGCTGATGCCAAGAAATAATGAGTATTATCTGATTTGAAGTCTTCTGCAAAAGTGTCAGATGGTAAACAGTTACTAGCACAATTAAGACAAGTAAAGGTAAGACTTCAACTTAAGTAGGTAAAAAGCAGGGTAGAGAAAGCTTAGAGAGTGGAAAAATTCTAATTAGCTGGGCTTGATGAACTTTGTTCTGAAGCCGATCTGATTAGAGCAGTCATTTCCAAGAACCAGGAGAATGCAAAAGACTGTGGAAAGAACAGATGGTGTTGATTTCTTTTGTATGGAGGTGGGGCACTAGCCAGCTCACCTTCAATTTTCCTTCA
>VZTM01042303.1:172405-199696 GCA_013400555.1 Jacana jacana
ATAACCTCAAACTTGCTAAAGTGATCACAGGCGATGACCTCACACTACGACACTTCTAATCTGCCTTCTACAGTTACTGAGTGTGATGTCACTGTAGACAATGTCTGTTCTTTACATCTTCTAGCTATAGATAATGGCAGTATGAGTTCTATTCTGAATGGTCTGGTCCTATAAACCAACAGAATTTGCTTAACCATGGAAGAGCAATCAATAGTTAAAAAATCCCAAACTTTAAAAAACAATTAAAATATATACTCTCAGTGGGTCTAACCTGGCTAAGGTACTATAAAAAAAACACCAAAACAACAATGCTATTCACTTGCCCACAAATGTGTGCCTAACAAGTGTTTCTTGCGGGTGGCTTCTATCTTAGCCCCAGAGCTACCCGTCAAGTAACTGCCTTGATCACGGCCCTTGGTGATTAAAATTTCCACTATCAAAAGCAGAGCCACCAATGTGGATAATTTCAGGAGTTCTACAGTGAAAAAAAGTATTTTGATGAGAACTACAGTGACTGATAGAATTGCCATCACCAATTCTCCCTTATTAATTTCAGGTGGCCCATGCATTGAAGGAGATGCATACTCGTTTCCCTAATGCCAGGGTCAAGAAGGCATCTGACCATACTCAGGCCACTTCTGGAGCATAAGTTAATTCCCTTTGGGTGAATACCCTGCTCCTGGAAATAGCTTGTAAGAGATCATCCAGGACTCTCAGGACCCACACACTCAAAATGGCTTAAATCACAGGACAATATACATCTACTTTATGTCTTTGACTTCGGTAGACTACTGGCAGATACATTTTGTGTTTGATCCATGGGCTTCCTAGCACAACTACCTCTTTCCATTAGGCCTGGAAAAACATCTTATTTCCCTCCAACCGTTGATAACACTTACCAGGCATAAAAAGTGGCATCTAACACATGGAAAAAACCATCACTTTCCGTCTGGAAGGTAGCAGAGAGTAAAAAGACTTTGTAAAATATTATTGCCAAACCCTATCTGCCATAAAAGGGAGTTTAGAAACCTTTGAATTATTCAAGTGATTTGCAAAACAGTAAGGGGAATGAATAGTGCTATTCTTTCTCTTTTCTCCTGGGCTGCAAATATGCAGACTCCCACCTGCTTTCATAACAATTGGCAAGCCCTCAGATGACTAGACTACCCACAGTGACTACTACTACATCAAAGATCTTAGCTAGGTATATCTGAACTCTTGCTAGGCAGACAGGACAACACAGCACTTGTCTAAATTCTGTGGCATGCAAAGAACTCAGCAGTTACAGTAGGCATCCATGGCTGTCTTGGGCACCTTTCTTTGGCAGAAGCGTTAACAACCCTCTACCAAGGAGCTCATTGTTGTGCCCTCTGTCTCCCCTTTGAAGACCAGAGTCTTCAAAGCATTTGGAAGTCTGAATTGGTTCTTTATCTGACTGCGCTCTGTTGATGCTAAAGAAAAGGATTCAATTATCACTCATGAAAACGATAGGGAAACCAGTCATTTTTCACCAGTCCCACTAGGAACACACACTGGTGTTTAGCATAGATACCAGTCCTCGATGTCCTTTCTCCTATTGTCTTGTAAACTCCATTTCTTCAGCGGCTGCAAAAGATTCATTGTCAAATCCTGGAACTGCAAGCTTTGGTGTGCTGGGATGGAAGGCTGATGTTCTCAGATGTAATGCAAATGTTTTTAAAATGTCTATTTAGCAGCGCTGCAGAGCATCAATCTCCATATTAATGGACTCTTCGAGGAGTAACACGAAATTTGACACTAATTTGACAAATTTGACCTCAGTTTTACTAGTTTGGTCACCCAGTTTGGTCACTGCTTTTAAAGCAAAGGGTAATGATTTTGAACAGATACAAGCTATTACATTGAGAAGCACTGATCTTGGCCATCCTGATGCCAGATCTCAACTACTAAAAGTAATTCACTAAAGCCTAGATGTGAGAATGGTCATTGTAGTTTTATTTTTGACATGGGGAAAAAAAAAAAGCCTTTGAAAGTACCTGAAGAATAGCAGTTGGGAAAAATATTTTACATGACATGAATACTATGAGATGGTGTTAACTACAACTTGCTTAAATGTCACCAAGTCACCAGTGGAGAACCCCAGGGGTTGATACCAAGGCCAGTACTCTTTAACATGTCCATTAATGATCTGGATGCTGGGACAGGGCATACCCTCAGCAAGTTTGTAGATGATATAAAACTGCAAGGAGTGGCTGATGCACCAGATAGTTGTGCTGCCATTCAGAGAGACCTGGACAGGCTGGACAATTTGGTTTAGAGGAATCTCATGAAGTGGAAATGCATTTGAGGAGGAAAAACCCCCCACACCGGTACACACAGGTGGGCAGTCATCTGGGAAGCAGCTTTGCAGAAGATGATCCACCTGAGGATCCTGGTGGACAACAAGCTGAACATAAGCCAGCAATGTGTCCTTACAGCAAAGCGGGGCAATGGTATTCTGCATTAGGAGTGTTGCCAGCAGGTCAAGAGAAGTTTGTCCTTTCAATCATAGCATTGTTATTGTTGGAAGGGAACTTAAAGATCATCAAGTTCCAACTCCCCTGCTGTGAGGGGGGAACATCTCCCACTAGACCAGGTTGCTCAAAGCCCCATCCAGCCTGGCCTTGAACATTTCCAGGGATGGGGCATCCACAACTTCCCTGGGCAACCTGTTCCAGTGTCTCACCAACCTCACAGTAAAGAACTTCTTTCTAGTATCTAATCTAAACCTCCCCTCTAAAACCATTACCCCTCATCCTATCACTACACACCCTCTCCAGCTCTCCTGTAGGCTCCCTTCAGATACTGGAAGGCTGCTATAAGGTCTCCCCAAAGCCTTCTCTTCTCCAGGCTGAACAACCCCAGCTCTCTCAGCCTGTCTTCATAGGAGAGGTGCTCCAGCCCTCTGATCATCTTTGTGGCCCACTGCTGGACCTGTTCCACCGGGTTCATGTCTTTCTTGTGCTGAGGACTCCAGAGCTGGACACGGTACTCCAGGTGGGGTCTCACGAGCACAGAGTAGAATCACCTCCCGCGACCTGCTGGCCACGCTTCTTTTGATGCAGCCCAGGATGTGGTTGGCTTTCTGGGCTGCCAGTGCGCACTGTTTGCTTATATTGATCTTTTCACCCACCATCACTCCCAGGTCCTTCTCCTCAGGGCTGCTCTCCAGCCATTCTCCACCCAAACTGCATTTGTGCTTGGGATTGCCATGTCCCAGGTGCGGGACCCTGCACTTGGCTTGGTTGAACTTCATGCGATTCGCACTAGCCCACCGCTCAAGCCTGTCCAGGTCCCTCTGGATGGCATCCCTTCCCTCCAGTGTGTCGACCACACCACAAAGCTTGGTCTCATTAGCAAAGTAGCTAAGGGTGCATTCTTATCCCACTGTTCATATCTCCAACAAAGATGTTAAACAACACTTGTCCCAGTACCGAGCCCTGATTATTCTCTGCTGCTCAGCACTGGTGAGGACACACCTGGAGCGCTGGGTCCAGTTCTGGGATCCCTAGCACAAGAAGGATATGGACTTGCTAGAAAAAAAAGTCCAGTGCAGGGCCACAAAGACAATTAAAGCATTGGAGAATATTTCATGGAAAGACTGAGTGAGCTGGGACTGTTTAGGCTGGAAAAGAAAAGGGTCTGGGGGGATCTTGCCATTGTTTATAAATATATGATAAGGGGGAACAAAGAGGGAGCCAAAGTCTTCTCAGCCGTGTTCAGTGACAGACAAGAGGCAATGGACACGAACTGAAAAACCAGTAAATTCAGTCTGAACATGAGAAAGTGTTTCTACTGTGAGGGTGGTCAAACACGGAAACAAATTCCCCGGACAAGCTGTAGAGTCTCTGTCTGTTGCGTGCTGGACTGTTAAATCCTCACACATCTCTTACAACCTAATGATCCTGTGATTCTGTGAAATAGGAAAGTTAATCTATCCTACTGTGGATCAGTTCTCTAGCCTATTAGAACGTAAAGCATTTCTTCTGGTTAAAAAAACGCTATTGTATGAAACTAGCTAGATAATTGAGGACACTGGATTTCTAACAGTATTGAGATGACTTAACTCATATTTGTTTTGCTTATTTTCCCTTATGTTCAGGGAGACATGCATTATACACTTACAAGGACTCTGGGCTTAATTTAGAATACCTAATACTGCAATCTTAAACACCACCAAATTTATACCAAAAAACACATGAGACATTTGCCACTGTGCAAACAGACACTTCCTCTTCTCCTTACTGAACGACGGGCTGACGCACCCATGGCATGAGGGAAGAGGCTCGCCAAATAAGGTGCAAAATATTACAAAGAAAGTATCAGCTTCATTTGCCTAAAAAATCCCCAGCCAAACAAAACCCTCAAATACCAACACCCCCAAAACCAGAAACCCAACAAACTACCCCCCTCCCCTCCCCGCATATAAAAAACCCAACCAAAACCACAACAGAAGAACGTTATCCTTACCTGTATGCCTGATGCTGAATCAGACACAGAATGTATTTACAAGCACTGGTTTGTCTCCTCTAAGATATCCAGCCAACATTGTAAAAGCATCAAAAGAACTATTATGGTCACATGAAAGAGAGAACAAGCTTCTACCATATGTTTCTGCCCACATCAATTGCAAGAAATTACAGGAACATTCATGTTACTGTACTGGATAATTAATCTTAAATTAACAATTACATTCTAATGTTCCAAGAACAGGCTGGCCATAGTCTATAGTTCCTGGTTATTCACCAGAAAACTCCTTTGAACGTATTAAGGAGGTATTAAGATGTATTTTTCAAGAAGATTCAGGTCACTTTGCAATTTAGTATCTACAAAACATTTATTTTTTAAATAGAAACATTTTAATCATCAGGTTTTGTAAAACAGCAGTCAAGTGTTTATCTTAATCTTTGTAGTGTAAGCACCTTCAGTTTTATGCTAAAACAATCAACATAAATTATTATTTGGTCAGGCTATTAACCTACATTGAAATAAATATACTTTTAACCAAGACAGATCACTTAATGCACACCAGATTCCCATACCTTTACAGAAACTTTCTCTGGTGACAAGTGAAATACAGACTGTGAAACCATGATTGCAATATTTTTTTCTCTTTCTAATTTCTGTGGAGACTGGCCTATAATTTTAAACTATATAAAAAAATAATTATAAAGCACTATAGACTATAGCTTAAAAAAATCCTGCATCTCATAAGAGAAGTATTTGAGATGGCTTACCTAAACTGCCTCAGAATAAGTGGTGGAATACAAACACCTCAATTCATTACAATGTACTGGGCTGGTCAGATCTTAAGTCCCACTCTTATGGGAAATTACCCACTGAACAGGAATGGAAATCTTTGTTTAATCACAGGAGAGATAAGCCACTGGTAAGTGAACACAATACCATTCACAAGGGGCTTTTTATGCTGACACTATTCATCACAAAACACAGGGTGCGAAATTCAACATTTAAAATTATATAAACCTTTGAAGTACAGAACAGAACAGAGGCTTACAAGACAAAATACTTCAGCACCTGAGATTTTTCCTGTAGAAAGCCTAACAGAGATACTTTCTTCAGAAACATGTAATACATTCAACTCCTTTTCTCTCAGTATTACACAGGAATAGTTGATCAAAAAGAGTTGAAATATACATAATGCTCCAAAATTCTAATTAAGGCTTGAGGATAAATCTGCTGTCAAGCTGCAAGCAAAATTTGATCCAAGCACATTACCTAACTGACTTGATTTCATGGAAACATTGTGCATTAAAACTGGAATTGTCTTAATCTTAACCTTAATTGAAGTGTTCTGATGAATTTAAAGTTTATAGACAAGACATAGAACAGTGTGCAACTTGTATCACATTGACAAAGAAATTAGAACACTGAAATAGAAACAGGTTCAAACAAAATGTAATAATAATCTGCTATGCAAGCATTTAGTTTTACAGACAACTAGTGGTCATGTCTTTACCTTTACTTTTGGCAAACTAATACTTTGAGGAAATCCTTTTCTATTTTCACTTTGAGAGCTGGGAAGTTCCATTTTCTGTGTTCTGCTCTGTGACTGAGACTTAATGATTTTCTCCGTATCTGTTATCCCCAAGATAGCCACTGTACTGCACAGCAGGCTTAGAACGGCAGCTTTCCTTTTTCATCCCTTGGTTTTGAAGCTTTAAGCAATTGTGTATTCTATTTAACAACTGGACTCCCAGACGCCAGAGCAAAGGTGGAGAGAACATTTAAAACAGAAGTCTCGATAAAACAGTGTTGTGATGGAAACATAGCAGTTTTATGCTAACGTTATCTAATTTTATTTGTGAAGACTATTTAAATGTCAAATGATATGCAAACCTGAGCCTTCAAATACTGGAATATGAGATATATTCCTTTAATTCTAGAATGCTTTCATCAGGGAAACTATACTGTGCATTTGGTTTTACTTAATCCCTTAGTGATACTGAAAAAATTAAACTGTCGATGTTATCAAGCTTAAGAGTTCCTCTCTCCACAATCAACTACTTGGAATTTTCTGGAACCTTTCTGTCACGGAAAACCAGTCAAGCATATCTTTTCCTTTAATTCTTATATCTGAATAACTGGGCACTCAGCAGTAACTTTAGGAAGAAAAGCTGCAAAGAATATACTGAAAGATTTAATATTAAATTATTGCAGTTTTAAAATTTGAGTGCGGTAAAGCGCACTGTTGGCTCGTTTAAAACCAAACCCAGTCACCCTTAAAATCCATATTCTTTCCTCAGTACAAGGTGCAGCAGAGTTTAAAAAACAAGAAGGGGGGCAAACCCCTCCGCCACAAACAAATCCCAAACCAAGAATATAGTTTTCAGTGCAAACACTGTAGTCTTCAAAAGGTTAAGAGGACAAATATTTACGTTCCAGTGTATCCTTACCTACAAAGAATGTTTCACATTATAAAGTATGTCAAATACCTTTAATCCAATCGCAATACTGAAGTCTACCCTCCCAATTCCATGCGGTGCCTGAAACCCAAGTGTTTACACAAGCAGTGTAACTTTCTGGAGAAACTGATGCACACAGCTGAAAGTTCTCACAAAAACCAAGGGCAAAGACTGCAAATCCAGCTGCTGGTCCTTAACCAATTGCCATCTCAAACGCTCAAAAGTAACAGCTACTTAATGAGGAGTCAACAGAGCTTCCTCCACCAGCACCTTACCTTAAATCCCCTGCCCCCCTCTCCTAATTCTACAGGTCGCAGAGGCAAGCTGTAGACAACAACTTCTTAGGCAAACCTCCTCTTGATGGAACACAACCTTCCTGCATGGCGTTCATTTTGAAAGCGTGCAAAAGTTAAATTTCTAAAACCTCAAACCTAAAGAGAACATCTGTGGCACTGCAGAGGGAAGTGGGCATGCTCTTCTAGTTATTAAAAACATACTTATAAAGTTCACATGGAATACTATTTTGCAGCATTGTGCTTTTAGAGTTACTAGCTGGATCCCAAGGAACATTTGAAAAAGGCACCTACTACGCTTTCTTAATTAGCTGCCCCTTTTAATAATTTTGGTACTATTTGTCACAGTACATCAGAAAACAGCAGCACAAAGTATTAGATGGACAAGAATTTTATATTTGTTCCCCTTTAAAAAGCACACATTTTCAAAATGGAAGGCAGTCACGACAGAAACTCTCTCTCCAATTCATATATAGATGGCCGACAAGTTTTGTTTTTCATTCTACACAAAGGCACGGTACAGTCTCTGTTTTGACCTTCCACGTCAATATCAAGTAATGAGGGCATGTGGCAGTTAGTTCTTTCCTCAGTATCTGGCAGGAAGTTATCTGGATCTACATTACCCTCTAAATATTCAGAGTCTTTAGAGTTTGGTTTAACAATATGTGGAATAATCTGCCATGTATCAATTTTATTTCTTACAGAAGAAGGCCGAGGCCTTGATATAATATTGACAGTGCTTTGCTTTTCAGTTGAAATACCACTGTGGTTGCTTCTTTGTCGAACAGATGGAGAGTGCAGACTTCCAGTAACTGATAGAACGGGTAACGTAGAGGCATCATTGGTTGAAGCAAATCCATTAGCTAAGGGAAAAGAAACACCGAATGAAAAAAGACAATTTAGCTATGTGACTTCTCGATTTCTTTGCCATTTGTAAAACTGGGTTGCTGTAAACACTAGTAGTTGTTTTCTTCCAACCAGAAAAATGAAGAGGCTGGTACATTTGTCGGGAATCTCCTAAGAGAGGACCGGCAGCACTCAAATAACATTTCTGCATCTATACTCTTTCCTGTAAGCCCATAACAATTTATTTTAATGCTCCAAAAGAGATGTAGAGAGAAAGCCTTAACTACCCAGAAACTGGATCAATGTTAATATTGGAATAAAGCCCCACAAATGTCTCCAGTTATTATGAAAAATTACACATGTACAGAGTACCATGAAGAATATTATATTTAAGCCACCACAGAACATCAGTATTGAAATTTAGAACTTTTTTTTTTTTTTTTCAAATGCTTTAAACTTATCCATTTACATGGAGACAAGATTTAAATACCTTTGTTTCATCTTAAATTTTTAGCAACAGCTTGACTTAAGGATTCATGGAACTTGTGACCTAACTTCTAGCTCAGCAAGGAAATCAAAACTTACCAGATTTACTTTTCTTCAAGTTAATAAATGCACAGTACCAAAATGATGCTCACTCCCTCACCTGTGCAGACTGCGAAACTCTATTAAATAACTGTACTCAGTCTCACAAAGTCCACAACTACATAATGCATGCTCCTCACATGGTCTCAAGTTTATTTCAGCCATGATGCTAATTTCAAAAAAAGCAAGTTCTCACCAACATGAAAAGACCAGGGAAACCTATTTTTGCAATACCTAAGAAAAATAGATATTGCCTTAAAATAAACCATCTCTTCCCCCCTAAACTTCCATAGACACATTCCTAACAGGACACTACTCCAAGTGCTGGTAGTTTATTCAGGGTTGAGACACAGATGGCTTACCAGCGTACACCTATGGTGGCTCAGCTAACACATTAACAGTATAACAAAAAACTTAGCAACTCATTAGTGAATGGTTAGTTTCTCTACATTTCCTGTTTCCATACTTAAAACTTTCCTACATTTTAAGTTCTTAATCACCCACCTGTGGTCTGAAAAGTGCTCCCATCTGATAAGGTTCGTCTGTGACCCAACACACTTAACTTTGTTGTGGAATCATTTGGCACATTTTGAGATTCTTGTTTCGGACCAAGACCAAAAGGCTGATTTTTCAATTGCGTAGAAATGGTCTTAGGAGCCAGCCACGTCCTTTGTTCTCTCCTACTTTCAGAAGTTTCAGATGAAACGTCATCAGTGGAATTACAACCGCCAAGCACAGTGCTTACAAATGCATCTTCACTGTCAGACTGAAGTAGGCATTTTGTGGAAATGGAGGGCATGGAGAGAAGATTCACAGTATTTGCAGCTGGATTTAGGGATGGAATACTCATTTCCTCTTTCTTGGGCTGCAGTCTCGTAGGGCTGGCACTCCTGCGAAATTTTGAAGCACGCTGAAATATTCCATCACGCTTCTTCTTCTCATCTTTAGGCAAGAGTTCATCTGGGCCCTGCGATTTGTTCAGCTTTCTGATATCTAAGCCCAGGGCAACAGATGCAAGGAGGACAGCACACCCATACAGCACCGAATCAGTCTTCTTTTTCTGCGGTGTCCTGCTCAGGCTGTTTGTAGGTGTCATTTGAGGAGTACTATTTGTAGAACTAGCAGAGGTTCCTTCTTCAAAGCTCTCATGTTCTGCTGTATTCTCTCCCTGATCATCTTTCCAAAGAGGTAGATTAATATAGGCCTGATTCGGCAACTTAATTGGCTTTGGTCTTTTACTGTCCAATCCATCAGGGAGAAGTTTTTTATCGGTACAGACACCTATGAAACATTACAGTATACTTTTAAGACTGCAATTTGGCTCTTGTGCTACCACATGTGTGCATACATACACCATTATTTCCTTCCAGGTGCACAAGCATTAATCTTGAGGTACACTCTATGCCCCCTTTAGATGCAGACAAAAGCTCAAAGACTCATGTTATAAGATTCAGAATCACATTCTAACTCTAAACTTCTTCATGTTCTCTTGATAGTCTTTAAAATAACAGAAGTACAGCTTTGCTACAATTTCATCTTTGTACCATCTCAAAAGCGAACTTTATTAGAAGTAACTAGTAGATCTGTCTACCTGAATAAGTCAACTGTAAATAAGTTGTTCCATATCTGAAAGACATATCCTTATTTTAAAAGAGATGTAGTGTAGCTCTCAACCTCCATGCACTCAACACAACTGAAGAGCAGATATTGTCATTGCATTTTCTGTGATATTTGAAGAATCGCAACACTTTGGTAGTGCTTTTCAACTAATACAGAAAATATTTCTGTGTATGGATTACAGTGAAGTAATTTACTATGCAAACTGTTGATAATATCTGGAACATTTTCAATTAAGCTGTCTTCCAAAATCCAGGGCGTTACTAGAAATTTTTCCAATTAATACACTAGGTCATGGTGACCTGGAATAAAAAGTAAATTTGATATCTCACATGTAATGACAAATAAAATGGAAGGTATAATTTGACTTACATGTGTTATTCCATCATAAACTACTGAATGTTACAGATATCACAGATTACATGAGAGATATATATATATGATATGACAGATTTTTTTGCCTGACACTGGTAACTTTTTTTTTGCAGATAAGAGAATGTTGCATAGAAAGCGTGTGCAAATTTGAAAATTATTATAAATACGGTACAGTCATAGTACATTATAGCAGTAGACGTAAAAAGCAGCAGCATACAGCTCATTATGTTCCTTATCCTAAGAGGATTAACTATGTTTGACATTATGATTTATCTGCAAATAAATGTTGCCTAAAGAAATTTAAGATTTGTAATTTACAGATTTTTTTCCTNGACAATTACTAATTTAGATATTCTTCTTAGAAAAGGCCAAAATGTAGTGACTGCAGACCCCGTACACAGATCAGCCTACAACACGAGTTAAAATTATCTGCATTCAGTACTGCTCACACATCATGTATGTCTTGGCTGCTAATGCTGGAAATTAAAAGATGTTAACATATTTTTTTATAGATAGGTTTTTTTGCACAGAAAAATAATTTCTGGCACAACTACTCTTCTAAAAACCCTGCATAACCCTTATGGAACTAAAGCAATACAATTTATAACACAGCAGGTAGACTTCGTGCAATTATATGGCAACTTTCTCTTTTTCAAAAAAAGCTCTTACCTTGGTCCACAAACAGCGAAGCTAAGGGAATACCCTTCTGATTTTTCATTAGAAGTGTTGACCAAGGGTTGCTGCCATCTGAAAGGGGTCTTACTCTGAAATAACAGTAGTTATTTTGATATTATAGAATATGCTGCATTTATATACATTTTGACAGAAAGTTACTAAAACACCTTTCCTTTTAAACAATAAACGTGTAGTACATAACTTGAAAAAGGTAAAGCTTTCCAAAGGTGAAAAAAATTGTATGTAATAGCACAGAGTCATATGATAATAAATTAATGCATGCTTTATATCAGGTATTCCTTAGATGAAAATTTTAGGCCTTAAAAGAGAGCCAATTAAAAATGGGCCTCGACTACCTACTGAAAAACAAGTTGGTCAAAACCTGGGCAACAGTTTCACTGTGAATAAAACATTCACAAAGAAATTATGTTAATATTGGAAATTTATTAAATACAGTGACTTTAAAACAAACACAAATATCATAAAGCCAGTTTCAATAGATGGTCTGGAACCAACTACTGTCACAGGTAAATGGGTGGATGGCTTTACCAAGGAAAAAAAAAAAAGGCGCTATAAATAATTACATATACTGCAAGAAACAAAGAATAAGATCTCGTTTCAGAAAAACTGTTATTGTCCAGTTTTGAACAATCAGAAAAAATAACCTGAAAGCAAAGGTGTCCAACTGATTTTCAGAACCCTTTCACCCCGAGTTTGTCAACATAAATGATGTTGCTGGTGTTAGCTGTGCTTCACATATACAAAGTCAGCCGGTCTTACTGAATCATACTGGAAGTGCCTACTGGGAGCCATGCTTGTAGTTCCTCAAGTCAATGTGAGGAAGGGCAAGAAAGACAGACAGGCCATGAATGTCCAGTATACATTAGTAGCTCAGCATGCCAGTGTGTTCCAAGTCTCAAAAACTAGAAATAAAGGGTAATAGAAAGGTGCCACTAAAATTTTAAGATAAGTGTTTCATTCTCAAGTCTATGTGGGGGAGCTATTCATTATTAACGTAATTCCTAAATTAATTAAAATGTGGGTCTAATTTTTAGCTTTAACTAGAGATTGCAGAACTTCTCTCACTCACTACATCTATGTTAGTGCATCAGTTATCAAGAACGCTTAGTACTATCAAACAAACAAAATGTAGTAGACATACTTGTCCTTACAATCTGCTCGATCCTTTGTTTGAACTGAACTTGGTCCCCATGTACAACCTTTCTTTTTAAAACTTCTCTTCACATCTTCAAACTCTTCTTGGTGATAAGTTGTACTCCTTCCCCAAGTTCTGTTGCTTTCATCTGAAGTTACTAGAGATTGGATTTGGAAACATAAAAAAAACCCCAAAGGTAAATAGTATTTCTACACCCAAATTTGACAGAACAGAATATTTTTCTCCACTGAACTACCATTTTGACACAGAAACACACACTGAGCAGTAGACAAAATATTTTTTCATTTACAGAAGCCCACACACAAGCTGCATCAATCCAAAAAGATGAAAAGCAAGCAAGAAAAATAATTTATGAGCTGACAAGAGACCCAAATTAAAGATAAAGCAGCAAAAAAAAAGAAAAAGTAAAAATCATATTGTCCATGCTTCCTTTAACTGAGGACCTTATATTTAGATAATTCAGACAAGTGAGCTAGACTGAGCACTTAAATTCCGATGAAGAAAATATATGTTGTGGAACAATTGGTGTCAAATGAAACAGAATATTCCAATTGTGACAAAGACTAATATTTTCTTTCCACTACACCAAACCAAATTATACTTTTAAAGCACCTAATCTTCATTAAATGCTTAGTCTGTCACTGTCTCAACTGTTACATTAAACAGAACCAGCACCTTCGAAACATAGTGATATCTTGCCTTTTTTCAAAACCCCACTGGGAAGTTCATATTCACTTGTGATATCTACATCTTGCTGGTACACATATACACTGTTTCTTCGGCCATTAGTTGTGTGTGTATCTGTTTTGGGAATCACTGAGGAAAAATTAAGAGAATGTAGTAGAGATCTTAGTCAAGTTGATTTCAGAAACAGAACTGTTTCCCTTTTTATATTTGTATCTCTGGGTCATAAAGCCCAGATGTAAAAAGGCATTAAGCATCTTTTGATGGCGGGTTTTTTTTTTACTGTATGGTTTAGAGGATCCTCTTTCTATGATCAGAGTCAGGCAAGTAGATTTTCCTGTGTAACTAGCTGGAAAAGCAGCTTGCTATCAATGTAGCTTGCTTACAGCTAAGATGGAGAGACCTAAAAGAAAAACAATATAGCCAGTTATAACAGCAAGATAAGTGAGGTGGAATTTTCGTGCCCATGGTTCTTCATGGCTCTGCACAGGAGTGCAGTACTTCTCCTCCTGCCTCACTGCACACCTTCTCCCCAGCACAGCTTCCACCCTGCTTGCCTGCTGCACACTCGCATTTTCAACCACATTCCAGGACCTATGGAATATATATCTAACTGGATTTTTGCCTCTCTTTAAAATATCTATCAAGGTCAGCTGAATTTGCTCTAATAATGAGATTTACAAATAAACAGATTTTTGTTTTAACGTAAAAAACTTTTAGATTTGGAAGCTAGACTCGCTCCTGACAAAGCAATCAAGTAAGCAATTGTTAGATATGCCTGTTCGAATCACCTGTATTTGAGCAACTCTTGTTGAAACAAAGGCACTTTGAAGTTAAATCAAGATAAAACGTTATTGTGGGAAGCAGAATTTATTTTGCACAGGTGCAGATGGGTGTGGAAGCTAAATTGTTTCAGCTAGATACTCCTGAGATATCTGATCAGCTTTTAGGTTAAGCCTAGGGATCCAAAGTCAGAAACAGAAGTGCACTACTTTTGAAGGAGAGCCTTTATGTTGTCCTGTATGTTCTAGTCCTACAAATACAAATGCCTGCTCAAATAAAAAACCAAAACCCCAAACAAACAAAACAAACCAAAAAGAAAAATCCCTAGTGGCACTTAGTACACATGCAAGGAGTGGCACTGCTCTAGCTTATGCAAGGCTATGCATTTAAACAATACAACTCAAATTTTCAGAATAATGCCAATACCTGAAAACTGCTTCATTTCCAAGCATTTCCATACAGAGCAAGGAGAATCAAAGATAAACAAGATAGTCTGACTTTATATGTAATTATGACATTTTACTAAGAAAAACCTTCCTTAATGTTTCTGCAGTAAAAAAAACAACCAACCAACCATAAAACCCCACTACACAGTTTGAGTTCAGAAAACCTTCATCACCACATATACTGCATCAGGTAACCTCTGAAAAAGACTTTATGTAATTTTCCTTCCATCTCAAATGTTCATTGCGAAAAGCAACGCAGGGTTTGTCCACCTCTCTACTTTATCCTTGAGAAATGGGTAGTAATGGTCTTCATCCAGGGAACTGTATCAGGTACAGCTTGAACAAATTAATAAAGTTACAACCAGAAAAGATACCACTTCTCCTTTAGCCATTAATAATGAAAAGGATTTCATAAGGCAGAGGTATTCCAAAGGAGACAAGAGATCTAGTTTCTATCCAAACTTGAAATAAAGTTTCAGGACTGGTTTAAAACAAGAATAAGAATAAAATCTCTATACTAGCTACAGAACAGTAAGCAGAAAAAAAAATCCCTGTGCATTTTGATTTCCCCTTCTCCTTATTTGCATCTGATAAAGCCAGAGTGTGAAGTAATTTCCTTCAGAGTTGACTACTCTTGCAAGAGAAGATAGTCACCGTCCATAAGCAACGAGCTGGAACAGGTTCCACTGATTTCATACAGAGAGAGGAGCTTAAGGCATTCCACACTGAATATGGATAATTGGACAATTTACTTTGCATAACAGATCAGACAGTACAAATGCAAGCAGTGAATCCTGTAGGAAATGTTTTCTAGCTTTACATATGTCATTCCCAAATATAATGTGGGCTTCACTGCAACAATATGATCAGTTTTCTTCCACATTCATGGTACCTCCACTACATAAGCATGAACACAACTTCCCTTCTGTCACCAGTATAAATGGAATGATGTAGGCTTACAAGCATTTCCACAATTTTGTTCCTTTCTCTTGTTTTCAAAAAACTAAAGCAAACTTCTTCATTTTCTCTATTTTCTGCTGGGTTTCTGCTTGTTTAAACTTACTTCTCTTTTGCTATAAACAAGCTGAGTTGCTGGTTGATTCTTTTACCTTTCCGTCTTAATTGACTCCCTTATTCTCTGAGTATTTTTTTTCTTGACAGTCTATAACTGATTTCCTTTACCAAGGATAAACTTGTTTTCCATCTTATATGGGTTCTAAATGCGATTCTTTGCCTTTTGCCATTATAAATTTTGATTCTTCATTGTTTTATCCCAGTCAGTTTACAAATGAGTTCCTGATGTTATTAAGGGACAATATCATTTAAAGCATTCACAATCATGTGGAGTTACTGAAAATTAGTTAGCCATTTAGCAAGATTAGCTCTCTCATCAAATAACAAGTTGCAAATGTTAGAACAAGTTAAGAGACCTGGAAATCTGTCAGAAATCTGCCTGGAATATGATAATACTACCAGTATTTCAGTGAGTATATGGGACAGTCTCTATTGACCAAGTGAAGAAAGAGAAATGGTGGAGACTTACGCTGTATAGCTCGAAGACGGGGAATTATAGTGGGGCTACTTGATGGACTAGAGCTGTTACTGTTTAAACTCCTCCTCTTATCCAGATTGGGGGAGGCCTGCACTGTTATTTTGTGCTGGAAATCTGTAAGAAAGTAAAACAAATCAGTTTTAATATTCTAATTAAAAATTCTTCAGATGATTATAGTACTGTACTTAAAACAAAACTTTACAATGAGTTCAACTTTTCAGAGATGTTCACATTAAAAACACTGAAAAACTCATTATCTAAATTGTTACATTAAGAGGTAGGGTCAAACAGGCAGCATTTCACACCTTCACAGACACCATATGATAGGTCTGCAGTAACATCAACAAAAGCAGGTAAGTCCAAGCGGACCCAACTGAGGCACATTCACATCACAGGCTGTTGGTTGTCACAGAGGGAAAGAAATAAATCTCAGTATTTCATCTAAACTCAATCAGTGCTCATGGAAATCAGATTTGCCTTATTTTTTTAACACGTAATTCATCTACAATGTAAAAAGCAGCATTAACAAAGAATCACATCTATCAACACATCCGAAAAGCCCAACACCAAACAACAATATTACAAACATTTATAGCAATGTAGTAAAAAAAATAATAACAACAACTACTGGAAAGTAGTACAAAATTTTATGAAATAAAATTTGATGATATGCCCCTCTCTAATCCCCATCATCAGTGCAATTGGATTGCATGCTAGTCTTATAACAGAATTGTCTCAAGGACAAGTTCACCTGTATGACTCTTGACAAAGAGTCTGGTGGTATTCTGAATTAAACTGATATCACTTTTTCAAGTTAAATATGAGCAGAACTAGAAACAAAGGACCAATTACTTCGTTTAAGCTTGTCTAGGAGGCTGTAGTGTGATGTTTTATTTACTGTCACTATTTTTAAAGTAAGGAAAAACAATGTTATTTCACTCTGACTGAAACAGTTCCCTACTACTGCTCTCTGTCTCTTTCCAACTACCAGACAGTATCATTTGATCAGACCTGTGTTAGCATGGCATTAAGTTCTTACTGCATTAGTAATAAACTGACTGACTGGACCTGGAAGCCACTGACAGGAAACCCATCCACACCAGGACATTAGGTACCACTTCTGAAGGCATCCCAACCATTGGCATAACCTTGAATTTCCTTAGTGCCATCTCGTGGCAACATTCATAAGGCACCACTAAACCAGCCCCTAACACTAAAAAACTCTGACTCTCTACAAACTTGCCTGCTTCGCAAAGCGGGCATTTTAATGCATTCATGGGTGGAATTAAGTGCTCAAACGTTCAAATGATACCATATTTGTATTCTGAAATAATATCATCTGTTGCTATTGCAGTGTTTTCCTGCAAGAAGCAAGCCATTACAGATTGTAACTGACGTGTCGTATTTGTGACAGCAACGATCATTGCAATGTGGATCTACTGCACTTATACCTCCAGCCTTTACAAGAGGTGTTGTTCTGCAAGTTTAGGGCAAATAGTGCTGATACTTGATTAGAAGGTTTTTGGGATATGATAAAAAGGTATTTTTCAATCTGCACAAAAAGAACAATAGCAGAAATCTGAACTTTGAATCAGTCTTAAATCCTGTGGCTCCCACGCTAGTAACCTTTTCCTCCAGATACAATGGACTTCTAACTGAAGATGCTTCTCGCTGAAATGAGGACTACTCCAAAAGAAAATGATAGGCAACAGTGGTTTCCTGAGGAAAAGAAAAAGGGGGGGTATACAATTCTTACCATACCCTTTTCACACTAGTAGGGCAGAAAGACCTGGCAATGAACTGAAATAGAAGCCAATAGTGAAAACAGAACTGAAGCCAGCATATTTAATCATCACATATTCTGAACTTTAAAAAACAAATAATGCAAACCTGAAGGCAAACTAATTCTGTGTCCATCTTTAAGTTTTAACCGGCTTCTTTTAAATTTACCCTTCCTCTTCTTTACATTGGGTTTCTCTTGATTTAACTGGAAGATCATGATATTCAGCTCACGCTCCAGTACATCAATCTCACGCTCTGCTAACTGTTGCTCACGGCGCTTAAGTAATTCTTCTTGAGATTTCTGCTGAAGAGCTGCCCTTGTCAACTCCTCCTCTCGTGATCGAAGCTCCTGAAGATAAGATTCACACAAGGGAAATTAAGTAATAATGTGAAGGTTGTATTAAAGGATATATCAAGTGCACTGTAGGCTGTATTTCCTAAATTACTTCTATGATGCACTATATACATGTAACATGCAGAGAAGACCTTCTGGCAGTCCTCCATTCCACACAAGCCAAGATTCTGTATCCAAACAGAATCAAGCATGCTCTTTTTGCCATCTAACTTGAGCCACTTTACTTAAGGCAGGTAAGCACTGGCAAGGGGTACAACACATCCAGTCAAAGATTATCAGTTTATAGTCTAGCAGAAAATATGCTCTAAGTACTTCACATCAGTACTCTTTCAGAGCATGAGGGCTGGCCATAGTGCACAGCTCCTACCTGACAAAGACACAAATGAGTGCCTTTATCTTAAAATTTCTAACCTCTCCTGTTTTTCAGCCATATATTAAGCAGCACTTTTCTATCTAGAAAAGCAATCAGTATTACACCAGATGAGAACTAGTGTAATAGAATAAACCAAGTAATAAGACAGAAGACAGCTGTTTCTTAATTAAAATCTAGCAGGTATCTATACAGCATCAAACAGCTACTAACCACTGAATTGCACCATACAGAATCTGCAACCATCCATCCCAAAGACAAGCTCTTCCTCTTCCTTTAGTCTTTTTTATTTTGGAGAAGGAAAAGCTTTAGTAAGGAAGCTAGTTAGTTTTTAAGGGTAAATGAAAACCCAAGGCTAAACAGTTGTAAACCTACCATCTTAAAATTATCTTAATCCTCAACTTCCAAAATTTGTTAAAATATACCTGAAATTTAAGGAGACCTTGCTTCATAGTATAGGGCATATTATACATGAAACAGACTTACCCAGAAGGGTTGTAGTCAGTAGTGCTAAATAAAAGAGACTACAGGAAAAAGAGAAACTCAATGTGACTGATACTGCATGCTCCTTACTATATAATTTTTTCAATTTTATATATGATCGTGTAAATTCTATTTGGATAAAAACTGAAATTCAATTCAAAATAGAAAACCAGAAATTGAAATTAAAATATGCTAAAAGTTCTGAACATATAACAAACTTATTCTTATTTAAAGTTCATTCATTTTGTCACTGTACAATCTTGTAATTGTGATGTCGTTTGTTTTGGATTATTTCCAGAGCAGACTGCCTATTTCTGCTTATCAGTCTCCAGCAATGCTGTATGCCAGCACAACTCCTCATCGCATACAGCAAAAGCAGAAAACAGCAGTAAAGATGTCTTAGGAGAGACTGTTAAATATCCATCTCTTCTTGTCCTCAAACCCAGGTTCCACAGAGTCAGTAACAAGGCAAAAAACTGTGAGCCTGTATTGAAAAGGTAGACAGTCCAGAAATCCTCACTGTGAGATTAAGTATTTACTCTTTTCCAAATAAACTAATTAAAAACAGACCTACTGCAATTAGTTATGCAATGTTGCTATGCCACTCTACAATTACAACACCCATTGTAAGGAAGCTAGGAAAGGATTCTATATTTAAGGTGCTCAAGAAGGTTTGTCAAAAGCAGATTGTGATCTCTTGGAGTGGGCGTCACCATCACTCATTTAGAGCAAGCCCTTGAGGAAATTCCTCCAGCTACATTCCCCTTTTACAGGGCATGAGACACCAGGCAGGGGGGGTTGTTTATTATTATTGTTATTATTATTAGAGAAATACTTAATAGACATTACTCTCTCCCTAGTACCTGACAGTAAAACTGATAATGTGCCAGATTAATTAAAGCCATACATATGAAAACCTTGTCTAAGTCAAAGTTACATGCTTTCATTCTTAAACAACTTTACCTAATTATGGCAGATGCCTTTGGAGATGCGTTTACTTTGTCATGAGAAGTAAATTTCATTTTACCTTTTCCCCTCCATAACTAAGCCTAACTCAGTTTTACACCAGAAATAAGCTCCCAAAGCTTTGTGCTGATTTACTTAATTCTAAACTTGATTAAATTAGATCGTTCTTCAATAGGAAATCTCATACTGCATTAATGCCTCCAGAAAATTTAAAAAAAAAAAAATCACAAAAAAAACCCCACCAAAAACTTGAATGGGAATACCTGTTACAATTGCTCCTGGAGTAAAAAAGGTAAAATGGTTGGCTGAGCAGTTGCTGGAGGGGCAGAAAAGAGTAATGCAGCCCATGGCAAGTAACTGCAGTGGCTGGTGACCACATGGCAAGTAAAAAGGAAACTCTCTCTGTAGAGGAACTATAACCCATCTGGAAAGGAAGAGATGTGGCAGCTACAGAGGCACACAGCCCAGCTCCAGCAACCTGTATGCCCACTGCAGGCAGGCCACAGACTACACAGAGAACACTCACCCAGTTTTGTGAACTGAAGCAGAAGAAGGAAAAGCAGAGGGTGGAAGAAAAGGCAGATAGGAAGGCTGTAAGACTATTATTGACGATACTTCAACCTTAGTGCTGATCAATAAATTCTGATACCACACATGCTCTGTAATGTCACACCAATCATTAGCCAATAGTCCACAAACAGCCTTTGTGTCACTTGATGAGAAGGACTGAAGGACAAAGGCTACTGACAGTGACTTGCAAGGCAAGAATTTAGTTTTTGATTTTTGTCAAATTTAAGTGACTATGTCTTCTCTAAAGATTTCCTCACAAGCCATTGTACCTCCATTCTCTTCTTCCTCATCTATTACCACTTTGAGAAAAATAACAACAAACATATACTGGACAATGATTACACTGCAAGAAAGACCTGCAAAGAAGGCATCTGTTTCTGCTAGAAACATTTCTAACAGGGACCCAAGAGGACACCTGGCCTATTAGGATTGTTACCTTTATCAAGTTCTCTGAAGGAAAATATAAATGTCAGGGTTAAAAACTAGTTAAAGTAACTAAAAGAGAGGGAAAAGAGAATTAACAGTGAGCACTCAGCAGAAATATATCATGAAACAAGAATAAGGAAAGAAGATCAGTACAGGAATCATAATAATAAAGAAGAGAAACTGGATTTGCTGATTCATGAGTACAAGTTTTACCTAATCCATCTTATTAATATTTGGCAAGAAAATTTCCAAAACTGCAATACTGAAAGAGATCAGTATTATCAATCTGTTTAGGGAGAAGCAGATAAAAGCAATATTCCACTTTTGGAAAAGGAGCCACATGATACAGTCACATAACAGGATGAAAAGTTTTCATTCACTCAGGCAAATGTTTAGCAGCAGCTGAAAATCTGCAGTGTTTATAAAGGTTAGCTAAGGGGTAAATAAACTCTGCTTTGTTTGGTCAGTGATGTATTCAAATATCCATTAAAAAAAACCCCACACTTTAAAAAGAGCCTATGTGCCAAATTTACAGATCTATAACCTGTTTTCTTTGGGGAGAGTGGTATAGGTATGTTCCTTTACCAGTGCCTGTACTTCTTGAATGAGCCATTTATATGATAACCCTCACTTACTACAGTAACATTATGCTTCCTGTCAACATCACTTCAACTGAAATACCTCCAGTTAAAGTTTTAACTGTCTTGGTTTTGGTTTGTTTGGGGTTTTTTTTTAAGGAAGAAAGGGGAAAATCAAAATTGTCTGAAATTCAAGAAAACCAGTATTCAAACCTTTTTTCTAACACGTTTGCTGCAAGACAGTTAGAGGGTTATCTTAAAATACTGTCCAGAAATGTATTAATGAAATTTCAGAACAGTACATCCATCAACAAGATGGCACATTAAATTAATAATGTCTCAATGAGAGAGTAAATGCTCTCCTCCAAGTACTTTATCTTCTCAAGTGTATCTCCACTACTAAATCAGATTTTCTGTATTATATTCGTAAGCCACAATTCAGAAGTTCAAAACTGCTGTATCACATACACAGGGGCTTCTTTCACTGCCAGGCAATTAGAAAAATCAACTTACTTTTTCCTTGGTCCTCAATTCATTGAATATCTGCTGAATTTCCAATTTCCAGTCATCTTGCATAGAATGGAAAGACTCTTGAGGCATTTCAGTCATAACTGCCCCTTCGATGGCAGTAAGCTGTTCAAGAATTAAGGCAAACGATGGTCGGATATGAGGGTCCTGCTCCCAGCATTCTAGAATTTATCAAAATCCCATCAGTTTATAATAGAACATAGAACTTCTTGAAGAACTGCATGGATATCAAATTACTTATGACTGTACTTAAAGTTCTAACGGGTTGCCTTTACCTGCAAGGCTTCTTGAGTTCCTTTGTTATTTACAGTAGTAGCATCTACCTACCTGTACCCAGAGGACTCTTTTATACTAATACTCAAATTGTTTTTCATCTCTATCTTTAGGAGCTGAAATAGCAAAGCCAACAGTACTGCATAGAAGGGATGCATATAAAAGGTAAAGAAGTTCAGTAAAGACAAAGCAACAGCCATTATAACTAATATTTATTTATCTTTTAAGTATTTCCAGAACTTTTTGATACTCAGGAAGAAACAACGAGGGGGAAATTGTATTTGCAGTTCTTCCCCTTGGGATTTTAATCATGATCTTTTATTGATCTGTAGTGTATCATGTAGTGTATGAAAATTAATGCAATTTGAATATATATGGAAATCAGTAAAACCAGAGCAAAAAATGTACTCTGTTCATACTGAAGAACTTATGTGGTGCAGTGATACAGTGTGACTTCCTCTGAAACACATTCAACTCTAATACCGGACTGCTGTGTAAAGAAAAACAAAATACTTTCTACACAGCACATTATCAAATGAGGTGTTTATTTTGCAACCCCAGGACAATTACAGACAAGTATACAAACACCCAAACCATGACTACTTAAATACATAGAAAGAAACAAAATAAATACCTTTCATCAGTTTTGCAAATGGTTCAGGGCAGGTGGATGGAATGGGCAAAGTAAGCTTATTGACAGCAACTCCATAAGCCACAGCAAGGCCATCAATGCCACGGTAAGGAACTTCTCCTGTAAGCAGTTCCCACAGCAACACTCCATAACTACAAAAGGTAAGTTTTTTAACAGTTATTTTCTGCATACTGACACACTGTCTACTCAAGAACAAACAAGTACCTGTCCAACCATGTACCGAAATTCATACGGATTTTCCATGTCAAAGAAACTTTTGAGAGTCAGCTGTACTTTAGTCATCTTGCACCTTTCCACTAATAGTGATTAACCAAACTGGATGTGATTCTGACTGGTTCACACACCTATTCAAAAGGTAGCCTGAGGTCAGTCTTACAGAAATACTACTATCATGTAAATCTCACTTAAAATCAGAAGTCTGAATGACAGAAAAACAAGTGACCAAAAACCAACCAACCAAAGCAACAACAAAAAAAGAAAACACCACCAGAAAAACCTCAGCTTTGTTTGGAAGGTTGCATTTCTGATTCCCGGTGTGCTATATAAAAGCCTGATAACTTTTCACTTCCCATAGAAGGTGCAACAGGATTGAGAAACAATTACACACACACAATTAATTTTCCCATACTAGAAAAAAACCAACCACCCCCCACAACAAAAAGCCCCATCAAACAAACAGCGCTGTCTCCAGTGTAAGGTGGCGGCATGCAGAGATTTCTGCTCAGCGTCAGGTACGGAAGTCAAGAATCACAGGTGTTCCTAATGCAGCAACATTAATCATAGAAAATCTGCTATGCTCTCCAGTTTAGAAGAGCTGGGTGTTGCTTTTATCTTCACTGGGTCTGTGAGCTCAACACTCGGCTTGCTCAAATGATCCAAGCCCCTGCAAAGGGCTGGGACAGCACAGTCGTTGCTGCTAAACTAGAGCTCTTATTCCACCACCACTGAAATGGAGAGTTTTCACAGTTGTTTTTGCTGAAGCAGAAGGTTTAGGCTGTAAGCCTCAAGTAGACTTTATGACCGTGTTTGGTTCCCCCTGCCATCTCTTCCTGCCAGGGAACCATAGAACAAGGATACAAAGGACAACCTACTGCTGCTTTTCAATAGTAACGTGAACTGGCAAAGGTAAATAAACCAAATACAAAGTATTGCTCTTGCTCTTTCTCTTCAGGTGTGTGAAGAAACTGCCTGCAAGTTTTGCAGAACTGGACTGAACACTCCTAAATGAGGAGAAGCACACACAGCACTGGGGAGGTAAGGGCTATGTACCCCTTAGTACTAGAAAAACCACTTCAACTACAGCAGATGAGACAGGGACAACACCACACACTATTGAAGTTTTTCTATCACACTCTCCTTAATAAGAAAGTCATTCAGCATTATACAAGACCGTACAACATCACTTTAATAAATAATAAGATAGTAAACTATGCAATAAGAGCATGAATATCAGCACTGCGCTGTTTTCTTTATCTATGTTGTGTTTATCTAAGAAGTTTTGCCTATCATAAAATCTTAGAAAGCTAATGAATTTATAGTGCTGACAGGTAATCCAAAGCTGAGGAATATGGTCTACTCCTAAAAAAAAGAGAGAATAGAATTTATAATTAAAAACAAAACAAAACAAAAAGTCTTGTGCTTCTTAAACATTTCCTCCCAATTTTTTCCAGTCTAATCTCTGCACTTGTATACTCAAAATAATGAATTTCAATTTTGCTTTAAACCAGTGGTACTTCTGACAATAATAACTTCCTGCAGCCCATACACTTTTAATGTGTGATGGAGGAATCCTACTGAACTCTCTCTCAGCTGTGTGCTTAGAGAAAGTGTAAAATAATGTCATGCTCTCAGCAAGGGTAGACTGTTCTTAATTCAAGCAATTCCTTTGTTCAGACTACTCTATGCATATTTCAGCATGAACTCTGAAGGCAAGAAGAACAATACATTTAACTAAAAAGACGAGATCTTTCATAAAAGTTGTGTCACACTACTAGCTTCAGCAATATTTACCACTCCAGCCCTTAAACCTAAGCAGCTTTCAACAGTGCCAAGAAGGTGCTTGTAAAATTTTAAACAGACGAACACAGGAGGAGCCTGAAAGTGTCTCTTTTAACAAAAGCTGTCTTAGTATCACATATCAAGAGCTACCACTGTGGAGGGGAAACTGTGGGGAGGAACCCTAAAGACTTTCTAGACCTGCCATGCTGGAGTTTTGGGGAGGTACTAATCATTCATTACCTAAGACAACTACTTATTAACTCTCTCAGCTACTTTGTGCATTAAATTTCACCAGCCCACATAGAGTTGTCCTACATATACAGCCAAAGCTTCTAAGAAATAGCTTTTTTTAAAAGAGCAAAAGCTATCTTCTTCTCTATCTTCATAAAAAGGCAAAAAATACAGGCATAATATGCTCCATTTATACATTTTTAAGCCACAAAAACCAATACACTTTCAAGATGATGTAATTTTAAGTAATTTCATTATTAAAAAGTATTCTCCTGTCATCAAATATGATTTAAGCCTTACTCTATCTCATTCCAGCAATAACTTGCTGTTTTCACGTATTTTAAAATTTGATCAAAATGAAGATATTTAAAGTTCTCAAAGTTTCTTCAACAATCCATCTTCTAAAGCAGAGGTTACTATGCATGGCTACGTGAATCACTTCAAAATTATACGAATGTGTGAGGTGAAAGCAGCTGCTAATTCTGCCATACAGTGTTTCCCAGCTCTGTCAAGAGCTTGTGCACTGGAAGCACGTGTTACTGTGAAGACCACTGCTGAAGCTCACGGTCAGCTCTTGGAAATCTGGGAGTATCTGCAGTTTCAGACCCAAGACTGACATACCATGAGGAAATGTGTGAAGATCAATGGCAGTGTATGGCTGAAAGAGCAGAATTCTTGTTTGGGAATTTGGAAGCATATGCCAAGAGTAATAAATGCAGTAGTTCTAACCCCTGTTTGGGAAGCAGAAGGATACACGTGCAGAGCCTGGAAAGCACTGGTTCTGCTATCTAGGGTGACACCCAGGAACACGCAGCCTGGAAGGTCCTGCATGAAAATACTCCCACATTTCTGAGCACTGGCTGATTCTGGAAGACTAGCTGCAAGTTTGAGTATACTTGAGCAGCCTCAACTGCCCCCCTCCTCCTCCTTTTTCTAAAAAAAGGTATCTGCAGACTTCTTTTGGAGACTCAGTACTTTGCATGCTGAACTAAAGTTTAGAATTTTCCTAAAATATACAGTGCTCTTGTCTTAGAGACCTATACTCAAGTTTGTAAACTAAATGCTTTTTAAAACAAAAACCACTCCCATAACCAGGGTATTCTTTATTCACTTTTCTTTTAAGGAAAGAGAAAAGATGAGCAACAGAATAGATCAAGGTGCAGTAAGCAGAAAATCTTTAGAAGCCAAGAAGGTCTAAACTACATACTGTACAACACAGCCTTTCTACTAAAAAACCTCTCCTGTTAGACGTCCATCATTGAGCTAAATACTTACATTTTTACAAGAGAGGCGTGCAGGAGAGAAGGCGAAGAAGAGAAATACTGTAGGTTCCAAAAATGTAAACTAATGTTGCAGCAGAATATAAAATAATTGCACCAAAGCATACCCCCTCAGATACCTAAAATCACAGCAACAAGACTGGACAGGACCTGTAATTAAGCACGGAATACAGCTGATTAGGGAAACGCCTACACCCAACCTCCACCCCGCAAAAGAAAAAAATGTAAAGAAAAAAGGATGAAAGAATGGAAAAAAAGAATGAAGCCAAGGATGTTTCTCATCTGGGCATCAACTCAGACTGATGTAAACAAAATGCTGAAAATCAGTTCCAGGCACAAGAAAAATGGGTGTCACAAAACAGCAGTGCAGATACAGAATCATCCTAAGAATACCAAAAGTATTACTTCATGCTGTAGAATATCAGGCATCTACACAAAACAGGACCTTATTTAAGAATTATACAACACAGAACATGCATAAGAAGGCACTAGAAAACAGATTAAAGTCCTCCCCTCCTTCCCCAAATAGCTACCTTAGATCCTTCAGAGAAAAAACATTTCATAAAGAAAGGAAATGTAGACTTTTCAGGGTGAGGCACAGTGGCTTTTAGAGCCTATTGTGCAATCACTGCTTTTCCCCATTCACAAAACAGAACTAAATTAAAACTCAAGTTTAAATTACCTTTCTACAATACACATATACCACAGTACACCACTCAAAAATGCATCAGTATTGATTCTCATATTATTTACATGATCCACAATAATATAGGGCATTCATCACCTTTAAAATTAGAAAGCAAGTTAGAACACATTTGTGCT
>VZTM01042306.1:35670-46172 GCA_013400555.1 Jacana jacana
CCCAGCCCTCCCCCGCCTCCTCCCGCAGCGTCGGGGAAGGAGAAAACAAACCCTGCTGTTGGCAAAGGGGTTGCGGTGTCGCAGGCGTGTCCGAGTCTGGACCGGGAGCTGAAAGAACAATAACAACAACAAATCCCAGCCAGTTTGTTCTAAAACGCTGCTTGATTTCCTGCTGTTAATATGTAAATTCGCAGGTGTTTCAGCTCCTTCCTGCCCGGCTTTGAATATTCACTCCTGGCTCTGACAGGCAAATGGGGCTGTTACCCTGGGCCTGGGGTTTTTTTTTCCCCTCTACGACTCTGCTTGGCTTCAGAACCCTGAGCACTTATTTTTTTTTTTAATTTTGCAGTTGGTGAGGTCTTTCCTGGGTTTTTAGGGGACTCTGATTCACCTTCAGGCTAATTAAAACTGCGGTAACTCGGGTCAGGGGTGTGGACTGGCTGAAACCGAAGCTTAAAGTTTGGATTGCGTTTACTTCCCTTCCCTGCCCTGTGACCCTCCCCCCCAAAAAAAGATCTGTCAGGCAGGTGGGAAGGGTGTTTTGGGGAGCAGAGGCTCCCCTGCTGCTGGAACTCCTGGACTGTGCCCTGTCTGTAAGCTGGGGTGGCGTTTCCTCTCTCAGAGGGGTGCTGTGGCAGTTTAACCAGGATATTGTCGTGATGAGGCTTCAAATCGTGGTCTACAAGGTACCAAACTTTTCCAAACTCCCCAAAAGGGAGGTTTTGTAGCTGGATAGAGGTGCCCACGCTGCTTGAGCTGCAGGATGGGGTGTTGGTTGTGGCTGTGAGGACTGGCAAGTACCTTCTGGGCCGCGTTTGCCTCTGTGCCAGGCTCCTTCGCCGAGCTGGAAGCCATCGATCCTGCGGAGGATTACCTGGCAGCTCCCCGAGGAGAAGGGCTTGTCCTGGTTAGGAACGAGAGAAAATAAACCAAAACCAAAGCAAACCCACCCATCTTTCCCCTTTATATCTCTTGTAGAATATTGAAGATAATGGCCCAGTTTCCAAAGTAAATAAATTCTTGTGAGAAGCGAAGGAGCGGCCTCTGAGCAAAACCTACCAATCGTGCTGGTGTGAGTGGCTGGCTGGACATGGGGTCTCACGGGCCGGCGCGGTTGGTAAGTTTTCTCTTCCTACAGCTCCATCACTCGAGTCCTGTGGACTTGTTTCTTTATTTGCCAGGTGCCATGAGCTCACAGCGGGCTCCCAGAGCTCCTCCAAGTGCCCTCGGGCAGCCCTTGGGGTATCCGGGCAGTTGGTTGGGACGTGAGGCGCTTGGTCCGTGTGTCCCGGGGCAGGAATGAGTCCTGGTTGTGCTTGTTGGAGGAACACGATAAAGGAAATGGTTCTCAAGCCAGAAATCACCGAGTTTTGGGTTGCTTTGCCCTCTTCTAGGGGTGAAGGCAGGCAAAGGGGGTGAGGAGGCTGTTGTTTCCCATCGTAGGGAAGTGGTTTCCATACAAAACTGCAGCAGTGACAAGCAGAGGAAGAGGAGGCAGCCAGAGAAAAATGAATTTTATGAATCACTGCTCTTTAATTGCCTTAAAGCAGAGTCCTCTTCTGCTTGAGGCTTGGCTGGGTGTTTAGAGAAGGGCAAACTGGACCTAAACTGCCCAAGAAACTCTTTGTGGGGTGTGAATAAGCGTGAAAGGCAGAGCAGGCGGTGGTTTCACGGTGCAGGGCTGTGAGAGGGTGCTGGAGGGGAGGTAGATTGGATGTGGTGTTGAGGGATCTGGTGTAGGGGAGAACTTGTAGAGTAGGGCTGAACTTGTAGAGTGGGGCTGATGGTTGGACTGGATGATCCCAAGGGTCTCTTCCAACCTAAATGATTCTATGATACAGACTCTCCTGCCCCTCAGGAGGGTCTCTATCCCTCAGGCCCAATCCAGAGACGTTCCCTGAAGGCAGTGACAGTGACAGTCCTGCTCACAGCTCTGTCCTGGGCAAACACCCGGAGACTGAAGCCACGTGCTTTGGTACCCACTTGGTTTCCCCACGCTGCGAGTGGGTCCGTACCACGTTACACCCTCGGGATGTGAAACCGTCGCTTCTGGATTCGGGACATGAAGTGTCCAAGTGAGAAACTGGCAGAGGGATCACACTGCAGCTGCGGCGACACGGGGCCTCTCCCCATGTCATTATCCTTATTTAGTTGTTGGGGCCTCATGGGATCTTTCCTGGTGTGAGTGTCTCTCTCTGGCCCAGCTCAGCATCGCTCTCATTTGTAGTCAGGGCTGTTAATCCTCAGCGCTGCCCTAATTCTGCTGAAAGGGAGGGTGCAGCCCTTGGGCTCGGGCAGCTGTACAAGTTCCTGGCTTTCTGGGAAGAAAGCATCCTTTTATCACCAGCCAGCTCGCCAGGCACCAGCCTCGGCTGCTTTGGTCTCCAGGAGGTTGCCACAGCGAGCAGTAGCCGGTGGCTTCCAGGGAATGGATGCCCTTCGCTAAGGAACGGGGCGAGTAATTTCCATGCGCTGCCATCCCAGGCGCCTGGGACTCTGACCTGACTCTTCCCAAGGATTTATGGGCTTGGTCATGGAAGGAGGCTGCCACGGTGCCTGGAGAGGAGTCGCTCTGGCGAGGGCTGAGCTGCCTGCCTTTGGGGAGTGGGCTCCTTGGTGACTTGGCCCGTGGCCCAAGCGCTCGGTTTCTGTTTGGTGAAAGGCTCCACGTTCCCAGGGAGGAGACGTCTGTCTCGGTCCATGCTGTGTAGGGTGGCCAAGGGGGAGCTGAGGGAGGGTGCCCACCTCTGGTTTTATGCCAGTGTTGACTGCATCTCTGTTACCTAGAGGACTTTTCTTCCAGCCTTCAGCTGTGTTATGGTTGGACTCCATGATCTTAAAGGTCCCTTCCAACTTCCATGGTTCTCTAAGACATGATGACCAGCCCTTGGGCAGCAGTGTGTGCCCCTCCTGCGCCGTCCCTGCTACCAGAGGGTGTCAAAACCAGAAAAAAATCCCTTTATCTTCCCAATAAAATGATGGTGGATGGTGCTTCAAGGAATGTCGAGTTTGCTCATTGTGGGGTCGGGTGCTGGCCCTGTCACCCTCAGCCCAGCCTGTGCCAGCACCTCTTGCCTCCGCTGCCATAGATGCCGTGGAGCTTGGAGTTTTCTCCCTTTGTAAGAAAACCCACACCTAATTCTCCCCATCCCTCTTGTCCCTTGTCCAACCCCAGCTCTCCTGCAGCTCTGGGCAGGAGCAGGAGGTTGTTAAATAGAACCTCTGCCTGTGCCAGATCTTCATGTTGCCTGTCCAGAGCCAGGGACCGTTGCTCTGCTGCAGTCCTGGGATGCTGTTCTTGCCCAGTCCCTGCAAGCAGCCAACCCTGCTTAGACAACAGTTGATTTTTGGCAGGTATGGTGTGTTATAAACCATCCAGGGCTTCCTATCTTCATCCTGCTACTCATCCTCTCCGGCTCTTCCCACCTCTCCTGCCGTCCAAGCAGCTCTGTTAATGCCCTCACCCGCGTGGGGGCTGCCTGTCAGAGACGCCCTGAGTAAACCCCAAGCATCCCTATTCCTCAGACGGCCCTAATTCCCTGTTTGAAGTCAGGACGTTGTCAGCAGCCGTCATAAAGAGCGTTCGAGCTCAGACAAGTTTCCCCTGGCACCTTGTCTAGGCAAATATTGTCGAGCTATTGAGCCACACAGCGACTGCTGGATGGGTGGGGGGGACGGACTGGGGAGTTTGCCAAAGGAAGTGTCAAGGATGAAATGTCTTTCCAGTCCAGGACAAAAGATTTAGCAAACTGTGAGGATTTAGGAGTTTCTTTCCCCAGCTTTGCCCTATTAAACCTTTAAAGAGAAACCATTGCAGCTGCCTGGTGGCAGCTATTGCTCCGTGGCGTTCAGGGCAGCCGAAGCGATGAGCCAAGTTGGAGACTGTGAACCAGCTCCTCCCCGAGGGAAGTGTCGGGAGAGGAAGGCAGCAAAGCTGTGGGGGCTTTGTAAATCGCCCCCCATCTTCTCATCTGCCCCCTGAGCTCCCCCTGTCTTGTCCCAGCACTCCCACTGTGCCGTCAGAGGAGCCTTGGCTGCTCACCCTGCACCCTCCCTGCCCTCCTGTGCCCGCCAAGGCCCTCGGGCCACCGGCTCCTCCGCTGTAACTTCTCCTTTCTCCTCTCCTCGGGTGCGGATCCCAGTGAAGCTGTGGCCTCCGTGGCTTTGCTGCTGCTGCTGCTCTCACCTCCCTGAGTCCTGCTGCCACCCAGCAGGTCTATTTTATTCCCCAAAGTGACCTTTTTTAATGACATAATGACCTACAACCGCTCAGCACCGACGACGTACCAAAATGATTGAAGCGCGATGTTTTGCCAGCCTTGAAGCCTTGAAAAACCTGATACTGTATCAAAGCTCTGTCCCTTGAGATTCCCAAAGTTAGAAAAACAAGTGGCAGGGAGACAGTGTGAGCTGGGAACCGGAATGCCACCGCTTTGTGGGGCACATCTGCCTCCCTGGGGGGCTCTGGAGGGCAGTGATGGTGCCCTGGTCCGGGAGGGGCTTCAGGTCAAGGCTGTGCTTGGGATGCAGGCGGATGAACAAGGGCTGCAGCTGGTCACCCACTGTAACTGGCATTTCCCTTTGCTGGTGGCCAAAGGAAAGTGCAGGGAGAGGGTGATGAGATGGTGAGATTTCTCTAGCCCCTTTGTAGCCCCCCCACTGGGTGAGGTGTGATGTTTTGAGCAACGCAGGGAGACACTGGGAGAGTCCCTCGGGCGTCGGGGCCTTGGGCTGGGCACACCGAGGAGCTGTGGTCTCCATTCTTCCTTCTGGTCTTACTGGTCTCTCTGTTTTCTCCTGGCAGATCAAGAGACAGCATGGCTGCGACTGCTGCCGTCAGCCCCAGTGAATACCTGCAGCCGGCCGCCTCCGCTGCCCAGGTGAGTACAGGGGCATTGGTGGGCTCCACCGGGGTGAAGGGACACGTCCTGGGGTGCAGGACAGCAAACACTGTGTCCTTCAGCCCCTTCTGCCCCTGCTGTAGTCACTGTTGCCACGTCAGGAGGAGGGCTGGTTGCAGGACAGGCTGGGGAGCTGCGCTCTGGCCTTGTTCCCAGCTCCGACGGCCTCAGTTCTCCTCCCTGCGCTGCCTTTTCCTTAGGGATCTCTGGGGTTATGTTACCAGCTGATAAGGGGAGGTGGTCTTGGAATTAAAACCTCGTGAAACACCCCGGAGCGTGTGCACTGGGTGTAAATACCGGCAGAGTCGCAGGGTAGGGCTTGAAGGGACACAGGCAGGCCGTTAAAGGGCTTTCACCATCCTGTTGGCTAAAGCAGCGTGACAGGGGTGAGCTCAAGCACACGTGCTGTGAGTAACTTAGCAGTTCCCTTAAGAGGGGTTGTCTCACTGGTGTGGGTGGGATTGCTTTTGATAGCCTGTACCCTTTCCTTCGCTGAATCGCTCTCCAGATGTTTGGCACAAGCCCTTGTCTCTAATGTCCCCCTCTCCCTCCTGGCTCCCCAGGACTCCCAGCCGTCTCCTCTTGCCCTCCTTGCAGCGACATGTAGCAAGATCGGTCCCCCCGCAGTAGAAGCCGCCGTGACTCCTCCTGCCCCTCCTCAGCCAACACCTCGTAAACTCGTCCCCATCAAACCTGCTCCTCTTCCTCTGGGCTCTGGAAAGAACAGTATTGGGATCCTGTCGTCAAAAGGGAACGTCTTCCAGATCCAGGGCTCTCAGGTCAGCACCTCCTACCCTGGGGGACAACTGGTTTTTGCCATCCAGAACCCAACTGTCATCAACAAGGGCACCCGCTCCTCCACCAACATCCAGTACCAGGCGGTGCCCCAGATCCAGGCCACAGGGGGACAGACCATCCAGGTGCAACCCAACCTCTCCAACCAGATCCAGATTATCCCAGGCACGAATCAAGCCATCCTCACCCCTTCCTCTTCCTCTCACAAGCCCGTGCCCATCAAACCAGCTCCGGTGCAGAAGGGTGGAGCTTCTCCAGCGCAGGGCACGAGCAACGTGGTCAAGTTGGCCGGTGGCAGCAACGTGACTCTTACCCTGCCCGTGAACAACTTGGTGAACGCGGCAGAGCCGGGCACTCAGGCTCAGATCCTTGCAGAGAGTCCCTCAAAACCCAGCAAAAAGATTCGAAAGAAAGCCATGTCCCCTGCCCAACCTGCCACGGTGGCCGTGGCTGAGCAGGTGGAGACGGTGTTGATAGAGACCACGGCGGAGAACATCATCCAGGCGGGCAACAACCTGCTCATCGTGCAGAGCCAGGGCTCTGGCCAGCCGGCCGTGGTGCAGCAGGTCCAGGTGGTGCAGCCCAAGCAGGAGTCTCAGGTGGTGCAGATCCCGCAGCAGGCCCTGCGCGTGGTCCAGGCCGCCTCCGCCACACTCCCCACCGTTCCCCAAAAGTCCTCCCAGAACTTCCAGATCCAGACAACGGAACCCACTCCTACCCAGGTAACACCTCCCGGGTCCTCCTTTCAAGGGAGACCCTGTTTCTTCTCAGCCCCCACCCAGGCTTTAAAAAGCAGAAGGATTTTGGGAGCCACCAGACAGCCCCAACTTGGCATCCAGTTTCGATGTCGCTTGTGTGGATTCTCTGATGCCTTAGAAGGGGTTGGGAGTGCAGTTGTTCCCTCTGCAGGGCTTTGTTAAGTCTTTCTTGGTGGCTTCCTGCTTTTATGGGATTTGTAGGGATGGCAGTGTCCTTGAAGGCTCTGCTGTGCCACCAGCTGGGGCTGGGATGAGCCATTCTGCCCAGAACCTCTTGGGAGATGGATGGAAGTGGGGGAGCAGCACTCACAGCCCGCAGGAAGGTGGCTTTAGTGTCACCTTTGGAAACCAGGCTGCAGCCCTTTGCCACTGTGTGAGGCCAGGACCTTCTTCAGGAGGCCCTCAAAGGGTCTTCAGATGCTTGGGCAACTTCTCCTGCTCTTTGGCCCATCGCAGACCCAGAGTCCTGGCGTGTGTGGGGCGGGTAACGCCGGTGGTAGAGAGGGGTCTGCCCCGTGCAGGTGGCTGGTCTCATTCCTCTTCTCTCCTCCCATCAGGTCTACTTCAAAACGCCATCGGGTGAGCTGCAGACGGTCCTCCTCCAGGAAGCCCCAGCCATGACGGTGACTCCGTCTGGAACCTCTTGCAGCAGCCCCTTGTCCCGCAGCTCCGTTACCGGGGGCGGTGGCGGTGGCGGCGGCAAGAAACCGGCCGCTCGCAAGGAACGTCCCCTGCCAAAGATCGCCCCCGCCGGAGGCGTCATCAGCTTGAACACGGCTCAGCTGGCGGCCGCAGCGCAGGCCATGCAGACCATCAACATCAACGGCATGCAGGTCCAGGGTGTGCCTGTCACCATCACCAACGCTGGAGGTGGGCTGCGTGCCGCTGTGCGGTGGGGTGGGAGGGACAGAGGGACCTTGGCAGCTCCTTGATCCGGAGGATGGGAAGCCTTGCCCACCCCCACCACCACCTCCCCTGCCCGTAAACAGATCCCTCCTACCCTGGAGCTGGATGTTGCTGACTCTTAAATCGGCTTCTCCAGCTCCACGTCCCTCCAGGAGGCCCTGAGCGGTTCAGAGGGTGTCTCTGATGGTTCTGCTGGGTGTTTCCAAGCCTGTCACCCTAAGCAGTGTCAGGGAGGGACAGGGCTGGGTCAGGCTGAGCTGCAGGACACGTCTGAGCGCAGGGGCTGAGGCTGCCCGGGAGCCCAGCCCAGCTCTGTTTGCTCCTCAGCTCTGCACTGGGGGAAAACTGAGCTGTGCCCACACCTTTTGGGGTGAGATACGTGTCTTTGGAAGAACCAGGACCTGGCCAGGCAGAGACACGGTGCACCAGGGCTTTCCCCTGGGCCAGGCCAGCGGTCCCCACCGCAGATGACACTGCCATGTCCCGGCCCCAGGGCTGGGATGTCTCCCCTTGCTCCTGCTGGGTGTAAAGGCTGCTGGTTTGGGTTTCCAGGAGCTGAACCAAGAGATTTGCCTTCACACACATGAGTTTGGGCTCCACCAAGCTCTAGTGAGGGCTCATCGTCCCCGGAGAGTGGGACAAGTGTCTGCCTTAAGCCAAAAATAGAGGCTGGCCAGTGGCTGGAGCTGTGTGTGAGCCACAGCCAGCCCTGCTGCGTGTCTGACACTGCGTCGCCTGCCCATCCGCCCCGCTGCCGGGAGAGACACGTCCCTGTCCTCCCCTCCTGCCCAGCAAACCCCCTCCCAACCCAGTCCAGCAGTGTGGGCTGCCACTGGGGAGCCGAGGGGAGGAAGCTGTGTCTGAGGGAAGGCTTTTATCTGCTTTCTGATCCAGAAAGACCTGCTGCCGTGCGGTGGTTTCTCTCTCAGCGAGAGCTGGCAGGAGTCCCCGCCTGGGTTTTGCAGTGGGAAGCTGTTCTTTCTTGCTTGACTAAACCATGTCAGCATAAAAACCGGGGCTGGAGCAGTTTTGTGCTTCGCAGCAGCCGGCCAGCCTGGGCTGGGGTTGCTTTTAAGGGGGTTTTTAATTGCCTCTTCGCGTGTAAACGTGGGGCCAACCGTGGGCATCGGGGGAGATGCCACGGGCAGATGGTGCTGCTGGCTGCGCTGCCGCCCGCAACGCCCCGTGAGGCCCCAGCTGCCCTGAGGGGACCGGTAGGACCTGCTGGCTGCTGCCCAGGGATGTAATGAATTGTGTCAGGTCTCAGCCTGGCTTCAGCCAGGACATGTCCCTTTCCTGAGCAGCTACATGTCCCTTTCTTCCTGTTGCTGCCCCCGTCTCCCGGCTTCGTGCTTTCCCTCCCGGACGCGGTGGCACCTTCGCTCTTCCTTTATCCCTCATCCCATCCTCCCTCTCTGCCATCAGCCCTTCTTTGCTCCACTGTCAGATCCTCCTCCTCTTCCTCCTCCTTCTCCTCCTCCTCCTCCTGACCGCTGACTCCGTCTTGTTCTTTCCAGCCCCTGTCCCGGCTGCCGGGTG
Source organism: Jacana jacana (assembly GCA_013400555.1). Classification (NCBI taxonomy): domain Eukaryota; kingdom Metazoa; phylum Chordata; class Aves; order Charadriiformes; family Jacanidae; genus Jacana; species Jacana jacana. Next base: position 44,570 of record VZTM01042306.1, read on the forward strand.
CTCCACAAGGCCCAGGCTGCCGGCTCCATGAGCACCCCGAGTGTGGAGCAGCCTGTGGGGTTCTGGGGGGGGTGAAGGGGTGTAAGTCCCCTTGGTTTGGGTTTGGGTTTGGTTTGGTTTGGTTTGGTTTGGTTTGGTTTGGTTTTTACCTCTTTGGCTGTTTTTCCCCATCCCAAAGGGTCAAACCGAAAACTTTGAAAAACCACACAGTATATTCAGAAACAAACAAAAAACCAATCAAATAAACAATCAAAAAAACCCAAAAAGGGACTTACTGGCCCCGCTTGGGGACCAGCACGTGGGGGGACACGGCGGGGGGTGGCCATGGCAGCGCTGCAATGGTCAATGACAGGCTCCAGTGGTCCACAGCAAGCGACCGAGCTGGAGGGAGCATCCTCATCCCAGTATGAACCAGTCAGCCTTGAGGAGTTCCCCCTGCCCATGGTGTGTGACTGTGTGTGGGTGTGGGGTGTCAAGGCCCAGGGTGTCCCATTCCACCCACGGTTGGGGTGCAGGTGGGGGGGTGTCTGTCTTCCATCCAGCCGCCTCCGGAGGGTTCCAGCAGGACCCACGCGAGGAGCTCATGTGAGGGTGCAGTGCAGCCGCCCCCCTCCCTTCCCCCCAGGAGTGGAGGGGCAGAGCCTGACACCCCCTTTTTTTCACCCCCCAACCCCTTCCCTGCTTCCCCCAGGCCAGCAGCAGCTGACTGTGCAGAACGTCTCCGGCAACAACCTGACCATCAGCGGCCTCAGCCCGACCCAGATCCAGCTCCAGATGGAACAAGCGTTGTCTGGAGAGATTCAACCCGGGGAGAAGAGGCGGCGGATGGCGTGTACCTGCCCCAACTGCAAGGATGGAGAGAAAAGGTGAACACAGGGCAGGGAGGAGGGGGGACACAAATAAAGGGCAACCCGAGGGGACTGGCCCTGCCTCCCCTTCTCCCCCCGAGGGGACTGGCTCTGCCTCCCCTTCTTCCCCCGAGGGGCCTGGCCCTGCCTCCCCTTCTTCCCCTGAGGGGACTGGCCCTGCCTCCCCTTCTCACCCCGAGGGGACTGGCCCTGCCTCCCCTTCTTCCCCCTAGGGGACTGGTCCTGCCTCCCCTTCTTCCCCGGAGGGGACCGGCCCTACCTCCCCTTCTCACCCCGAGGGGACTGGCCCTGCCTCCCCTTCTTCCCCCGAGGGGACTGGCCCTGCCTCCCCTTCTCCCCAAGACTTAACTGTGACTTCCCTGGCCAGGCCGGGGGACCCGGGGAAGAAGAAACACATCTGTCACATCCCCGAGTGCGGCAGGACCTTCCGCAAGACCTCGCTGCTGCGGGCCCACGTCCGCCTGCACACGGGCGAGCGGCCTTTCGTCTGCAACTGGATCCTCTGCGGGAAACGCTTCACACGCAGCGACGAGCTGCAGCGACACGCTCGCACCCACACAGGTCTGGCACCCCGACACCCTTCCCCACCCTCCCGGGGCATGTCCCCAAATCGTGGTCCAGCCCCCGTGGGGTCCCGAGCCTTGGGGAGAACAAAGGACTGGGATGGTGCTGGAGCAGCACAAGGTTCCTCAGGGCTCAGTGCTGGGGCCTTTCCTTTTTAATATCTTCATTGA
>VZTM01042309.1:5409-17913 GCA_013400555.1 Jacana jacana
CTCATGCTCTGCAGGGGCTAGATTCAGAGTTTTGATGTTTTCAACTTACTCTAAAATCATCAGTATGACTATGATCTTGAGTGATGTGGAATGGTATGTTAATGCAATTAATGACAGGCACACCCGATGATCGTGACCTCTGACAGTTACATTTAATTGGAACAACAGAACAGTCAATTCAAATGTGTCAGAAAAAAGCATTCAACATGTTTCTGAATGAGCCATAATAGAAGATAACATAAAACTTCAGAAAATGTCATTTTCCTGAATTATCAACTAAACACCCACAGCTACAAACGTGTTTTTCCAGAAAACATCATGCTTCCATCCAGAAAAAAAAAAAACAACAAAAAAAGTGTGTTTAAAATAACATTCAAAAAAATCTGATAAGTTTAAACCAGAGTGCAATAATTTCACCTTCTGCGATGGTGATGATTGACAAAAGCTCTTGCTCAGCCACCTTCCAGCTACTTTCTCAATGGCCTAAAATTCCTACCTAAGTCTGTACCAACATCTACCAGAGAAAGGCTTCTATAATGCCACAGTGAAGGCACAAGCTGCCCGACTCTAAGGCTGGCAATGAATGTGTGTTTGAGTGTTTCAGAGCACAAAGCTCATGGAGATATGGTCACAGGACTACACAGGGACCTAAGCTCAAAGCAGGCTTTTCCATGCTGCTTCCAGAGTGGTACTCGGAACAGACAATCCCCAAAGGCACAGATGAATTTCTGTAAGAACAATTGGCTGATTTAGACCAAGAGATCTCAGGAGTGAACCACCATAGCCACAATGTGGATGACCTCAGGGATGGAACTCGGGCCAAGAGGGAGCGAATGTATTTGACAGCACAAATACCTTTTCATTGGAATATTTCTGACTAAAAGTGTTCTAGCTTTGCTTTGCAATTAATTTGATATTTTCAGTCAGAATAAAAATGTGTTTTTCTTTTCTAGTGGAACAGAATATATTTACCAATTTCCTTTAATTTTTGTTCTACACAGTCCCTATAGCTAGACACTGTGTAAAACACCAACCTACGATACTATTAATATCATGTGCCAATGAATATAGAAGCAAGACTGCGTTTTGAAATTGCAGTTTTAGAGATCTACAAATCTTATTATCCTTCAGCTTAATTTTCATCATTTGTTGTATGACTCTTGAAAGCCACCCTGTCCTCTATGTGAGAGTGTAACTTTAAAAGAGGCATGTAGAGTAGGCGCAGATATCCCACACCATGTTTATACTCATTGGCTGCTTATATCAATCATCAATGTCAAAAAATATGGTAATGATAACCCCTATGAAATAATTGTGAATATACAAATGAGCTTCAAGTGAGCCAGCAATAGTTAAAAAAAAAAAGTAGATTATCTAATTACATTACAGATATTTATACCAGTTATTTCCTCTCCAGACTTACGTTGTGTTGTAAGTTGTGATCAGTCTTCAGATGATCTTAGTTGCCTCTTTGTTGCCTATGGAATTATGCCAATCTGAAGCAAGCAGGCAAGGTATTTTGTAGAAAAAGCACTCAAAATACTAATGGCTAGGATTCCTACAGTAACATTTAAGTAAAATTATAAATTGCTTTTTACTGAGTGTTTCTAGTGTAGCACCTTTTTTCTGTATGGATACACAAACTGCAGCAAGGACACGTATGTTTGCTATTACAACCAATAAAACTTCCGTTGTGTATGCTGACCCTCATTAAGGAGGAGGCAACACAGGAGACGTGTGTCAGTCACCAACAAACAAGGGGCTGACATTTCACATCCTACCCTTTGAACCAAACGGAACTGCTGGGAAACCATCCACTGGCATCCAAAAGAGTCAGAAGAATTCAATCTGTCAGTTATCGTACAGGAAGCTATGACCAGGTTCAGAGATACATCTCTGAAGATAAGGCCTGTTGGTTAGATATTAACTGATATCTCATAATCTCAAACTACATAAATAGTACATGTTAATATAGAACACAGCTGCAGTAAAAAATGTTCAGCAAATTGAAATATTTGTGTTACTATTAAGGAGAAAAAATTGTGCATATCCAGCAGTAAAAGTATTACTTGAGGCAAAGCTATTTTGCAAAAGTACTGCCATATTGCATACAATATAATAAGAAACTGATTGCAGTCTTTGGTGAATGAACCTGACTTGCTTCTCCACATGCTTCATAATGCACCTGTGATAAGTTTTAATGGTCCATGGCATTTATGCACCTGTTCCCTTGCTGTTGATTTGCATTCCTTTATTGAAAATAATGTCATCTTGTTTCTAATTGCATGCATCTGTCCACAGTTCAAAGACTCTAATTCTTCATAATTAACAGATAACTGATTATTTAGAGAACCTGTCTGTACAATTCATGAATTCTCTGTAAGCTTATGATTTCTGAGTATCAGAATGCACCCAGTTTTATTCAATGACCTACCTTTGCCTGTAAATTTTTATTTTCCATATTGCACACTATTCAAGGGTGGACAACAAGAACTAACAGAAGAAGATTGTTTACTTAAGCATTCTACCATTAAAAAAATATTTGGCATAGGTAACAAGCTAATTACCATCAAAAACAGATCTCTGAAAGATGTGGTCACCCACACAAGCGTTGTTACCTGGCTACGTTTGTTGTGACCTTTGGGAAACTGATCCAAGCAATTAAGTGTGGAGAATAATACAAGGGCAGAACCAGCTGTTCTCTTTCAGCAGTTTACAGTCACTAAAGCCATAGAGGAGCAAGATGTCTGCACTGAGAACCTAGGGAAGCAGAAGAAATGCCAATATTCTAACAGACAGACTTCCCAAAACTTCCAATGAAAAGATGAACTAGAAAAAAGAAATTCATTACCTTTTTTTATAAAGCAATATCAACTCCTGTGGTATTTCTTCAGGAAAGTAAAAATATGATAAAACCTGCTGAAACCTTCATTCTGGTCCTTTATGTGTTTATTCAGCTCCCATGCTAAGAAATACATTTATGAATCACCACAAAAAGATTCAAGAATCTGTAGAGACTGTGAAAAAACATGTTTAAGATGTCTTCCTAATTGTAAGGTGGTCAGACACTGTGTACAACATTACAAGCACATTGAATTTCACTTAGAAGTGTTCAACTATGCATCTCTTTATCTTAGCAATATTGTGGGACTTTTTTTTTTTTGCAACAGCAATTGATGTGAGTTCAGGCTTGTGAATCACTAGCCTGTGATTTTTCTGCTTTTATTTACTGCTTTTCATAGCCTGTATTTGTCCATTTGACAAACCTTTCCTATAAATAGCACTTGGCAGTTGTTTCAATTAGGCAGCATTTTTCCTCAAATGCATATCATTCAGTTAATTTCAAATGTCGGTTTTAGACTCCAAAATCTTGAAAAACGTTTAACGGAAAAGTTTCTAACAAATTCATAAGTAAGCAACTGTAAGGCCTTGCAGATTATTTACTCTATACATGTATCTTGTATGAAATATATACTACTAGTTTTGAAGAGTCAGAAACCAGGTAAGTGTGCACAGGCTAGCATAGTAAATTAGAACTCAAAGCAATAATTATAAATAATGCGTTTTTCAGGATACCGTGATAGCAGCAGAGCTCACTGCTTAAGAGGCTACACTGCTTGTGATGGTCAGTGAAGGCTTTTGAGTCCTTTAGCAGTGACCCTTGATAAAACTATTAATTAAGCTACTAAAAACTGGTGCAAGACAGAACTGGTAATATGAGGCACATGGAGGACAAGGAGGAGGGGTGAGCCAGCATGGCTTCACCAAGGGCAAGTCTCCCTGACCAATTTAGTGCTCTGTCTCTGGAAATATTCAAGGTAATGTTGGACGGGGCTCTGAGTAGCCAGATCTAGTTAAAGATGTCCCTGCTCATTGTAGGGGATTTGGACTAGATGAGCTTTCAATGTCCCTTCCAACTCAAACTATGCTATGTTTCTACGACAAATTATAGGTAGTCCTTATGAAAGTACTTTCACATGGAATTGCAACTAGCTGGAAACAATAAGGGAAAAGTTTTGAGGGATTCAGGCAAAACTCACCATTTTGTTCGCTGACCAGCAAGACTCCTTGAGGGAGCTTTTCTAGCACCATCCATCAGTGGAGATTCCTGTAAAAGTGAAAGTACCTGTTACAAATGACAAAGCATATACAGCTTAGTATAAGAAAGAATCATTTTAAATACTTAGTTCATTCCCTTCATTCTAAAGTTCTTTTAAATTTCTTCATAGACCCTTTGGTGGCTGAGGAAGGATGAGTTCATTTACAATACCAAATCACATGTTCTTATGTGAATGTAACTTTCTCATTTTGCCAGTATCATTACAGTCCATTTGAAAACTTAGATCAGAAACTTTGGCCTGCTTTTGTTTTTTTTTGTTTCCTTTTAATCCAGTAAGACCCCTGTATGGTCTGTGTTGTTTTGATACTCTGTGTACACACCTTTTGTGTCTTTGATCAGAGAAATTTAGTGCAGAGGAAAACTGGAACTGAATTGGAGAACTGGAAAACTGGAAACTGGAAATAAAGAGAAACTTTGTGCCTGGGAGCAGATGTCCCAGATGTTTGATAAGATTTTTTTTACTTGCTGTTACCCCAAATGTCAGGTGCATGGTTATGGGAGGCATATCTTTATAGAGACGCTTAATCCCTCCTGCTGCACTGAAGCTGCAAACTCTTCTGGCTTCTGCCAGTCTATTTAAAGGGTACCAAATGCTGACAAGCCAACTGCAGTAGATGGAAAGCAGTAGTAAACCATCCATAACAGCTTCAGATAAACTGCTGAGCCTTGGAAAATTATGAAAATTAAGTCTGAATTCTTGAATATTTTCATTTTCACTAGTCACTCTCGGCTATAACTCTAATCACAGCACAGAAATGTTGTAACAGCCTGACAGATAAGGTGAGAAAGAAAAAGAAATCTTAAATCTGTTTAGAAAATGGCTTGAAGTTTCATATATAAGTACACATAGACAAAAGGCATTTCTGTCAGTGTCCTTTGTGCACGTTTGCTTACATAAAGCCTGAACAATCATCCAGGAACAGTGAGGTCTGGCTGAAGTGCCTTGAGGGCACTAATAATCACTAATGGTCTTAGTGATCAAGGGGCTGTGTCTGACCCTAGTTACGCTCACCAAGCCTGATCCAGACCTGAAGACTGACTTCCTCATCACCATGAAACTGCCTGCTGACCTGGGCTCTTGGCCAAGTGTGGCCACAGTGTCTGGGACTGCTCTGCCATCTTGCTTGCATGGGTCTGTCCTGGCTGGCAGGGCTCCTGCCCCAATGGCTGTGCTATCCCCTTACCAGTTGACATATAGGTTTTTTTATATTCTTTTATAATTTCCTTATATATATATATTCTTAACAATTTGACTTAGTTTATACTTTTCACATACTTTTTACCCTTTGATATCAATAGAGTTCGTGATTTTACCAAATCCATTTCTTTCTGTTCGTCTTCCTTTTCTGCAACTAATAGCATACTCGTGAAAAGTTAAAAGCTTTTCCTCACATTTTCAGATAAGACTTGCCTTTGAGATGTCACCCGATTATCTCAATTTAATTACAACAGACTGTTTTTTGCTTTCCTGTGGTTTTTCCCCTTTGTGAGGATTACAGTCTTAAACATAGCTTAGTTTCTTTAGCCCGACCCCTTTCCTCCTTCAATAAATTTCTTCCTTTTGAATAAAAACTATAGATTTTGCTTTTTGGACAGGGAAAATTAAGAGAAGGTCTAAACCCATTCTTTATCAGTTACCTATACCCCTGCTGATATTCTTCTGTTTGACATTTTCAGAGAAAGGTAGCGCAATAAGGAGTCTCTAGAATCAGCCCTCGGAATCAATAAAGAATTTGCGTTTCACTAAGAAAGCAGTGAAAACATCCATCATTATATCCTACAGTACACTGTATATTAGGGAAATTTTAAATTTATATTTACAGTAGTGAATAACAGTGATGTTGGCTCAGATTCTGGTCAGGAGCTATGAATCAAATATAGGCAGCAGGGTCCACTACACAGTCAACAAGAACAAAGGGAGTCGTCAGGCAAGGCATGACAGATGGCAAAACCAATAGTGGAATACTTGAACAAAGAGAATAGACTGACAAAATATCCCTAGGCCTGGCATCTGCCATGACATCTCCTAAGTCTGCTGTACCTGGACTTTAATCAACTGAACAGCATTCCATTGATTTAGGTAGAGAACAGGTCAGGAAATGAGGCTCCGAGGTCAGACATGGATATTGTTCTAGAAGGGGGATATCCAAGGCAAGTACTGGTTGCGTGAAGAATGCACATGGATTACAAGAATATTCCTTAGTTTTAAAAGAACATATTGGAAGTGATTTTGTCCTCTGACATAAGAAATAAAAAGCACAACATAAGGTAAAAAGCTGGTTTCCATCCAAACCAAAATGGTAAAAATATGTAACAGCTTGGCTTTAAAAGAATGTCCATCTGTTAGTAAACTAGTGATCATACTGAATCCATAATGGTCTAACAAATTACCAGCCAAAAAAATTACCCACAGCTCAATAAAAATTTAGGGGTATGTTTTTGTTTACAGCAAGACCACTTTAAGTGATTAAGTGTAAGTTTTCCCATTTTAAAGTGTCTTGAAACTTCCAAAGTCTTACAGAAATACAAAATGGAAAAGTGATCTGGTGGATAAACCTCCCCTCCTCACAGGTTCTAGCAGGAATACAGCAAGCCAATTTTTTTGGAGGATCTTGGAGAATCTTGGTCTGAATCCTGATCATCGTATTTAAAAGTCAACGCATGAACCTGTGAAGGTAACAGTCTTCCATAAAAGCACAGTTGGCTTTTGGAAATGGTGTTCTTGACTAACCAGTTGAATGAAATAGCTGCACTATCCATTTCAGCAGATTGAAGATTGCCTGCTTAGCAAACGTATGCCAAGGCAGTTTCATTGCTTGCCATATCTAAGGCAGCTAGATCTAAAGCTAACTTGGGCACAGTATCTAAGTTGAAATCATGATCCTAATATACACAAGCCCTTCAAGGCTTTAATTTTCATGTCCCTTCAAAAATTTTACACCATTAAAGAAATATGGCCAGAGACTGGGGCTCTTTTAGTTTTCTAGTTTTAAACATTTCCTGCTGGTTCCACAAGAGCTATGTTTGAAAAGGAACAAAGCTGAAGATTTTTAATGTCAAACAGTGAAAAACAAAACAAAACAAAAAAATCAGAAAGGTTAATTCATAGGTATCTAAAGACTATCTGCCATCCTTGTGAGAGTTATTTCAGAGGCCTCCAGCTAAGCCAGGTGTAGAACAGGGCACATGACTCACAAAGCTAGTCATGCACAGCACATTCTATATGCAACATGTTTTTTTTAATATTAGCATATAAAAATACAGAGTCCTACTCAGACAAATAGAACTGATTACTCTGTGGTCTTCAAAGTTAAAATAGAATGTTACATTGCTTTCTACTGTCTGTGTTTTGGACATCTAATCTTGGCTACCAACACCAGCCCTGTCATCTGCAGGAGCTTGTCCCCAGGGTCAGGTTCAGACACAGATTCTTCTGCCACTACCAGAGCTGAGGAGATATGCCCATACAAACCACGTTAGCATGGCACACAGCAAATAAATGCCCCAGCAGAACTCAGAAATCCCTAATGTAAGGCTGCATTAATATGATTAAGAGCCAACAGGAATTGGGATAGACCCCCTTGTGCCAAGCACAGGGCATGAAATTCCACCCTCCTGCCTGCGTAATAATGCCCACTCTCCCTTCTTTCCATCAGAGCACTGTAGAAGTAGTCCAAGTCATTTTGAATAAACACTTGTCACTAAAATTAATTTCACTAGTCATCACACCGCTTTTACAAGACTTTTCCTCTGTGTGCATGCTTCAAGGCTGCTCACAGCAGCTCCTTGGAGAGACCCAGTCTTTACATTCTCAACTTGACAAGCAAATAGTCCAGAAAAAATACTTCAGCACTTAATTTCCCCATACTGTGTTATATAGTGACCTTTCAAATAGTAACCTCTTTTTTTATGGAAATGTTTTACAGTATTAGTTTATTTTATAGAAACATGAGAAGAAGGAACTTGAGTCATCATGTCCTTGCTATTACAGGTAATCACGTCATATAATCCTTTTAATAAACTGAAGTGCACTTGGATATCATGGTGATGAGCACTTCACAAATATGTATGTTCATAGTCATGCAGAAAATGCAATGATAAAAATGTGAAGAACAGACAGTTTATGAGTGACAAAGGTGAGAACAGCACAGCTCTAAGGGTATTTGTTTTATTCCCAAGAGACTAACAAAAACTTTACTGAAACCTCCACACCATCTCATGTAAGGGTTATGTCACCTAAGGAAAGTGTCAATTCACATGCTAGACTGATGAGAAATATAATAGTGGAAGAAAGACAATATGAGGAAACTAAAAAACAGAAAAGACCACTGTCAATATAGAAAACTTACTCCATTAATTGCAGTGCATGGTACAATAGCAGTAGCTCAAGAGAACAAGTCCACAGGCATTTACAAGTTCATCCTTAAGTTATTTACTCAAGAGAGTTTATAAAAGAAAAAATGCACTCTGTTTTTAATTATTTCCTTACCTTCATACCCATCAGAAAGCCAGATACCCAAAGCAGGTCTAATTTAACACACCTAACCACAATAATTTTATTCGTTGTGCACTTCTAGGTTGTTTCACTACATCGTTTGATTTTCCTGCATTTTCAGTTTAGTTCTAGAAGATGACTCCTTTTTTTAATCAAGGAATTTAGCCTTATTTTATAATAGCTGTGATTTTTAGTTTGGCAAGGTTTATCAGTTTCAGCATAAAACTAAAATCTTTTCCTGTATAGCCTTGATTCAGTCTCCTTCCATTTAGGAGACATCCTCATTTAGAAGCCACACCTTTATCACGCAAGCTGCCAGGAAAAGAAATTAAATTTAATAAGAGACACCTTCTATTTACAGCCACAGGGAGAAGTAATTAAATTTAATGGAAGCTGCAGCTCTAAATAAAGGCACAGAGAACCTCTACTCCTATGCTGCTGAAAATGAGGTTACAGGTTACACACAATGAGTAACGTTCAAACCTTTTGTAACTCCATTATCTACAATGGACTTACAGCAGAGATATATTTGGCATACTTTTCATTCCAAATAGAGGAATGGGGAGCAAAGTAAGAACTAATCATTTTAATTCTTGCAAGTGCACAAGAGGAAGAACAGGAACAAATGTTGTAATGTAACAGGTATGATTACAACAGAGTAAAAATAAATGCAGTTCTTTTTTTTTTTTCTTTTTTTTTCTTTTTCTAGCAGCATGAGATATATAGTTAGGTAAAAAACTGGAAGACTAGGTTATTTACAGATTTCCTAGGGAAGCCCTATAAGCAAAGATGAAAGCATTTACTATGGGAAAAAATTATCTCCTAATTTCTTAGCCAGTGCAAAATTGCTGTTGCAAACCAAGGAAGCAAAATACATTTCAGCATTATCACATAAGGAACATTCTCCGTTGTGCTACAAAGGGCAGGTATATATTCCCTCAGGAATTTAAACAGATCATTTTGGTGAATCTCCAATAGAAGATGCAATTAAAATTAGGTTAGTTGTTTTTGGGTTGCTTTTTTTCTAAAACCATTGCTACATACCCTTCAGCTAGCTGGTTTATGAAAGAAAGCCTTGAAAGCCAAGAAGCCCTTGCAAGGGAATTTTCAGTATGGTCACGATTGTTAATTAATATTTTAAAAAATCACCATTATGAAATAAAGTGATTTGAATAAAGTAGGACAAATATTTTCTGTTGAGATTGTGTGGGGTTTTCAACCAGATAATTTTTGCTGCAAGAATTTGTTCCAATTTTGTGAGAAAAATCAGTTTAATTCAATGAAAAAGTCTTCTGCAAATACAAAAAGATTGGCCAAAAGTGTGAAATGGTTTGGTCTTACTAGGATGTCTTGTTGCTTCCACATCTGTTTCTTACCCATATGCACTGCTCTCTCTCTTCACCAAGAACAGAACCAAGGTACAGCCTCTGCCACATAGGACAACTAAAGACTTGTATGAGGCGGAACATTCTCTGCCAAAAGCTCAGACATGTAGTCATAGTAGAGAAGGCTTTACTCTTTGTCAAGAATGATCAATAAAAGAAAGGAAACATTTAACAGATTGTAAATTTCAGATTATATTTGCACTTACAAACAGGCCGTGCTTGTGTTTATTAGGTGTTTATAATGCAATGGCCATGAACAGTCCCATCACAAAATGGGACCCAACTCAGGATTACTGCATGTTCTTAGCTAAAAGGCTCAACTAGCTCATGAGATAGACTCCATGGCCACAGCTATACTGAAAAACACTAAGCATGTCAAGTTGGGTCCATTCCTGATTGTCTTTTGGTGAGCTTGTGTCCATATGACCAAATGTTCTGTTCACACACACAGAACAGGGAAGCTTCATTCATATTGTCTTTGGAAACAGCCCTTGACTTGCCCTGTCCCCTGATACATACGCAGATATTTCCTGGGAATATGCCATTTGGTACAAGCTAAAACTGTGCCAAAGAGCGGGTAACTACTAGTTCTGCAGTCTGCGCCGTCACAGTAGTGCTCAAGACAGTATGCTGATGAGTTAAGTCGTTTGAGATAGCTATAGCCTATAATTCCTGGCTCCAACAAGAAACTGAAGTCTGAGGAAAGTGGGACATAGATTAAAGAAATAAATGTATAGGGTTCACACAGCCTGGAAGGCCAACACAGTAAACAATTACATACACATACATGCTTAATATACATGTGGCAGTGCACTAAAATTTAATCATTGTGGAATTTCAGTATCAGGCCCAAAGTTCCAAAGAAACTCACAGCCCAGTGTCTGAAGATGAATGTCAAGAACTTCTGCGAGCACTTAACACTGTCAGTTTAAGAAAAGTAGGAATCCTCAAAGAGTGCTAACAATCATGGCACAGGATCAGCCCGGTGCTGCATGTGCTTCTGATTGCACAGGTTTGTGGCACATAAAGCGTTCCTTGCATTTAAATTAAAGTCTTCCCCATTCTTTCAGGCCATTTTTATGCCATTGTCATGTATTTATAAAATGAGATCTAATTTATACAATTAGATCTAATTACTTAATTGTTGTAGCATGCGTGATGAAATAATGAGAATGTGTAATTAAGATGTGCAATTACATAATTACAATGTCTAATGACATTAGGTGTAAATATCCTAAAATGTTATGGGAAAAAATATACTGTTGAAATACAAGCTTTTTTTTTTTTAGGTTCTGTTTCGGTTTTAAGAAAGCAGACCAAATTGTAAAATGATTCCTCAAAGCCGAGGAATTTTCTTCTCATTGTTAAGTCTGCAGAGTGAAGCATGGCCCATTTGCAGCAGCAAAAATGAGATCTAATACAACCAAATAGGGTAGGAAACTCAGGTAAAAAGTATATGTACTGGGATAACAGGTTATTTTCATTCTGCTGTATTTTTAAAATGTTAGATTCCAATTTCCATGTGTCTTTTTTTGTTATCTGGTACAAAACTACAAATTTAACTGATGTATACAAATATATTTAAGACCATATATTACACAACTTTAGAATTTAGTATGGTTATACATCAAGGCAGCCAGTGAACTACCAAAGTAATAAAAGAGTAACTAATTCCAGACTTGCTCTGAAAACTGGCAACAGCTATCACGCCCTCAGGAACATCCTAAAATATATGTTTGATTTGCCTAAGGTTTGGGACCTCCTTGCTGCCCCCCCTTCTCTCATGGGATCCCCAGGAAGATGTTCTACTGCATTCTCCATGGCATATAACAAAAAAGGTGCTGGGGTAGAATCATAGAATAGAATCATAGAATCATAGAATCATTTAGGTTGGAAGAGACCCCTGGGATCATCAAGTCCAACCATCAGCCCTACTCTACAAGTTCCCCCCTACNATAACTAATTAAAATTATATTTAATTCCTGTAAGCTTTTAAAACCACAGAGATGTGAGATGGATTCCACTGTAGCTGTGTCAGCCTCACTGCTGTTGGAAGCACACAAGCATTCCAGGCTGACTGTGAGGTCCTACAATGCTGGCAAGTTGAGCAGCAATAATTTTACAAGTGAAATGAGCAACAGTGCTTAGAATTTTTCCTTTCTTCAGAAAAGAATATGCTGACAAAAGATTTTGACCAGCTAAATTGGAACTTCCCAAAAATTTATTTTAGCTTTTTTCATGAAAATTTATTTTAACTTATTTCCACTTTCAAAATTCAAAACCAAAAAATTATTTTCATCTCACAGTTCAACGCGATACTTCATGTTTATTTAAAATGTCTTTCATTGTGACATATCGATACTGAAATCTTTTCATTTTCTGTTCTGGGAAGTTTTATTTTCAATTATCTTCCTGTTGCACATTAATTTCACCAGAAGAAGAAAGGGGGGGGGAACGGGGGGGGACACAGAATATAATAAATAAAAGTTTGGTGAAGTTTTCAT
>VZTM01042309.1:21626-39168 GCA_013400555.1 Jacana jacana
AAATATTTTAAAAAAAAAAAATAAAAAAAAAAAAAAAAAAAAAAAAGCAACACCAAAAATCAAATTAGCTCATTCACATCAAAGATAAGTTTATATTACTCAGTATTTTGTCAGTTGGGACCTAAGTATTTTTCCAGTTGCATTAAACCCAAGTCTTTCCATAGGCAGTTTAAAACAAAAAGGTACCCTGAGCACACACTGTGAGTTAACCATTACTTAACTACCACATTTAATGGGTGGTTCTTTTATTTATTGTCCAAAGGGTTCCCTATATAGCTTTAACTGNTCTGGCCCTGAGCCACAACTGCTAAGATTTTTATTTATGTGTATATAAGCTGAAATGTATGCTGTACGCACAGGTACATACATGTAAGTTATAAGTAGCAAAAACAATAGAAAAAATTTAAGTGTTTCTTTGTGATCTTTTTCTTTTTTTTCTTTTTTTTGCAAGCTGGATTTAATTTAATGTGGGTACTAAAAAGCAAATTCTGCTGAGGTAACTAAAATCAGGTAATTGTTGGGTGTATCTGTAACACAGTAATTATAGATTTGGATTCTAATTTTTTATTGCATAGAGTTATTTTTCCTCCTCTGCAATAAAATTGACAAATAGTAGAATTTTGCCTTTCCGTCTCCCTGTGATGTCTGCTGGCACTCCAAATCCATTAACACAACAGCATATTTCCTGCACTTTTATAGAAGACTGGAGACCTGAACAATCAGTGTTACAATTTTACACTGTTGTTTGCTTTACCACTTGTGTGCTAGCCTGATTGAGATAGTAAATGTCAATTTGTTCTTTAGATATAGTATGCCCACGTTCTTTAGGAATTTTTTTCACAGAGGTGTTAAATTTTTATGTTCACGGTTTTAATGGTTTGAGATGCTACTTTTTACAAACTGTATAAGAAATGGTAACAGACAGAAAACCTCATCCTTGCTGCATTTTTTAATGTTTTTCTGTGATACATTCCCACCCAAATAAATGAATGAATTTATCTTCATAATACCCTTGTGAGTTCAACACTGTCATTTCCATGTTTCTGTGTACCCATACAGATATTAGAAGTTTTTCTTCTTGTCTTGGGAGGGTAGGGGAAGCTATTCATTTCCTGAGTAGATTTCAGTCTCTGCATAAAGCAGTTGGAGAGAAACCTGCATATTAAAGTAAAGGAAAGCCCAGGGAAACGTGCTGTACTTAAATTGCAATATATCACAGCTGACAGTAAGGATGCTCCCTTCAACCTCCACCACCTCTTTGTTCTGCTCCACTCCCATCTTATATATCCTTCAGCTTTAATTATATTTGTTACTATTTATAATGCTCAAAATATTCTAGGTATTTTTTGGAGACAACGTTTCCGCTGATAAGCATAATACTATAATGACTAATACCGAAATTCTCCTTCTTTTATAATGCTACTACTCTTCTATTTCAGCAGCCCTGAACTTAATGCCTTTCACCTCATCTCCCTGCTCCCTAGTGAAGGACCACCAGATGGGAAAATACATACATCTAGTGTACACTGAGTGGAGGTCTCAATCCAGTTTTTTTAGTCTGTGGTCTTGCTTTAATGTGGTCCATTTGCAAGCAGTTTGCCAGGTCTTGCCACTGCCATGCACTCCACCTGCCTTAGCAGCAATACCATGTCGTCCTCAGATAATTTTTAGAAGGCTCCTGGTGCCATTTGTGTAAAGGGCACAAGTGTTAATAGAAAAGTTGATTTGTGGTTGCTCTCTTAAAGAATCAGATTAACCCACAAGCATCTTGCAGCTGCTTGAACTCTGTGCAAGGTAAAAGAGTCAGATTTTAGCTCCCACAGACAGTGTGTCTGTCCTCACAGGTAAATGGACAGATTCCTAAAGCCAATGGTGCCTAATTCCCACGGATTTAAAGAGGAATTAGGTAGGCATATATCTGTCTCCCTTAAAGGCTGAGCATAAATTTGTTGGGCGGTCATTTATGAGTAGATTTCAAAGCCTGTCTTCCAAGACCTAAACTGAGATGTCAGTGAACCATCTCCATCTCAAGTCTGTAGGACACACAAACAAGGGCAATCTACTTTTAGAGTTTTAATACTCAAACCTGCACTGGCCACTTCCCTTTCTTCCCCGTTCTTCTCTAAGCAGTAACATGTTTAGTCATACACTGCACAGCCACAAAACTGAGGCATTCTCAATCTTTGGAACACCTGCTTTTTGAATTTCTCATCTCTAAATATGTTCCTCTGTCACTAGAATCTGAAAGCATTGCTTTTGATTTTAAACACCTCCTACATCCCTGCTGAGCAGATTGTCATTCTCCCTCCCAGACTACCTCTGTGAATACACTAGGAAAATTGCCAATATACAGAGCTCCCCTCCCTCCTTCGTTGAGGAAATCCTATCTTGAGAGTATGGTACAGATGCAGCATTCATGCAAAACAGCCCCCACAACCCCACATTAAAAATACCCAAGTCAGGATAAATCGGAGTCTTCTTGGGGATTTTCCCTTATTTTCTGAAACCTTGGTAACTGTACACAAATGAAGTTAGAACCATTCTCTCTGTGATAATTAAACCTACAAATTGAACATATAATAAGTCTGAGTAAAAGAATTTGATAAAGAACATCTTACATAACAATATCATGAAAGAAATTGGCTCTCTTTTTCATACCATTTCCCTTTTACTGAATAGTGAAAAAAAGGAGAAAAGAAGAACGGAGATAATAAATAAATTACAGAAAAATAATTATTGGTGATTTCCTGGGATATTTTTTTCTAAATATCTTTACATTCATCATTAAAAATGCTGTCTTCCAGAAAGACAGACCTGTATAGTCATATTCTTCTAAACTCACAGTTCTCACATACTTTACTCTCTCACTTATCTGTCTGACATTCATCCAGACTCATGCTGCCAAGTCCCATACAATCAATATGACAGCAAATAGAATAACTACCTCCTATGCACCAGCTTAGCTGGAGATGACTTCCATATGTGTGTGACACCGGTGTCTCTCATACAAAACTGAAAAAAGACTTTTTACTCCTCCCCAGTCATCTCTCCCAGCCAGCAGGGCAATGTGACCCACTGACCAGATGTATCCAGGGTGGGGAGAGGAGATTGCAGAATAAGGACAGGACTGTGGCACTGCTCTGCCGCCAAGAATAATTCATCAAGCAAGATGCCCAGGAGAGCCGTCACCTCTGAGATACAAACCTCTTCCAACAGCCTCAGTGACACACGCAGCTGATATTCTTAAGTGAAACTGCTGCAGCCCAACAATATGGTCTTTCCACAGTCAAGCGATCTAATGCTCAAGAGACAGCTCTAGAATAAAATACAACAGTAGGTGACATAAAATAATTGTTGATATTGGCTTAAAGTTGACCAAAACACAGACGAAAACACTAGCAGCAACTGGTGCCAGCCCTCTGGACTTAAAGGGTTGCTATCAGCTCCTGGAACCACCACTTCTAGCCACTTCTTTCCATCTGTTGTGGTGATGTGAACTCTTTCATACTATGGCATCATCTCTCACAATAAAACTGTCTCATCTCTCTCTGCTTCCTCTAAATATACATATATCTTCTATTGTATAGCATAATCAGTTACTACAGAGTGTAATATAGCATATGTTACTTGTTGCAGGCAGAAGAAACTCAACTCAGGGAATTTCAATTCATTTAATTTAATGCCAATTTTTTAACCTTAAGTTTTAATTACTCATTCTAGAATTATGAAAAACAAGAAAACAAGTAATTAAGCAAACACTTGCCTCCCCCTTCTCCAGGCTCAGACTCAGTCCAACATCTCTCTTCCCATCTTCTTCATCTCACCTTCCCTTGTTTTGCCAAATATTTCAGTGCCATGTTGGGTGGTGCAGGAGATCAGAGTCAGTGCATAAAGGATAATTTCTGCTGTCTCTTTCTTCGTGCTGGTTATGCTTCACTCCTTCTTTCTTCCTAGTGCTCCTCTGCGATGGTGTGGGACCCTCCATGGGCCTCCATCTTTTCAGGGTGTCCCTGCCCTACTGGCAGGGCAGTGAGGATGTCTATCTTCAGTGGTGATCCCAGCAATCTCCCCCTACAACACAACTTCCTCAGTTATCCTCCCTGGTCTCCAAGTGGGTCTATTCATGTTTTTCTCTATGTTGTTCCCTTTTCTGAGTCCTTCTATGTGTCCTCTTACACATCTCCATTTCTGTCTCCTCACACATGTGTTCTCCCACCCCCAGAAGTACCCTGGAATGCTGTCTAGAGCCAGCTGTGGCCAGCACAGGGTGGTTCATGGCTTCCTCCTACACAGGGCAGCCTGTTACCAAACCGTGCCACTGACACACAACAGACAATGTGATGTGACTACATAGCCTCATTACCAATACCACTCATTATAATATCTTCTAAATATTTCCCATTCCGAGAATGCTCAATAGCAATCAATAGTCCCACTGAAGTCATCAGTATGTTAACATACTGAAGTGCTCTGCTCCATATTTCAAAGGTATTTTACCTATTTCTACTATTTAGAAAAAGGGGCAGGTTTTTTTTTTTTTCAGGAATTTTTACATTTGTTAACCCAACAATTACATACCTTGGTCTACCCCCAATTTATGCATTTCATACCAAAAAAAAAAATTATTATATCAAAAAGATATCTAATTGAAGTGACAATTTACAATCCTTCTTAGTAAAATGTCTGCTGAAACCACATTAACGCTTTGGATAATATGAACACATTTATATATAATGCCTGGGTCTATTTTTGAGGCTGACACTGCAGAAACAGTGACAATTTCCAACTAACTCTCAGTTACTGCAGTTATGGTAGGAAAGACTATGAACTCCTGCAAAGACAGATCTCAAGAATCAGCTGTCCCAGCTATGACCTAAACCTATTATAGCTGATGGCTAGGAGTTTGGACATAATTAATATTTTTCTTCACTGGATCATAAGCTTTCTTCAAAATGAAAGATTCCTTTTTCAGAGTGGAAGAAAGAATTTTTCATCACTGGAAAAAAAGAGTTTGTTGCCATCTGAAAAACATTTTTCATTTCTCTGGGCTAATTAGGTGACTTACACAAAAAATATGGCAGAAAAAAAAGTTGAAAGAAATCTCTGTTTACTTTAAATCTTCCACAAATGAATTTGAACAAGGTCAAATTACATAGTGTGAGGCAAAACTGTAGCATTCTTTCTGAAGTAAATATCCCTGAACTGTGTTCTGCATCTAAGAGCTACTTTTAAGAGTCACTTTTTAATATAATGTGTTTTCAAATGAACAAAGAATTTTGTAGAAGGCATGAACATCATCTTAGTGGTGTTAATAACTAGCATTACATTTGTGATACTAATAATGAATGGAAAGCATATGGTCAGGCAAAAGAATAAAGGAAAATTAGCTACTATATCTTAGGCTATGGTTTTCAGAAGCCAAAACCTTTGACACTTATTTTTAATGAAGCTTTTATTTTACCACTTACTACCAGAGTGAAAAATGGAGTCATTTCTACAGTAAATTTAATTTCACCCAAGCATTTGAAGGACAAACAGTAGAAATTACTTAAATTTGCAAAGATAGAACAAAGAAATAAAGGAATACAGTTAGAGAAAAATATAAATATTGGAAATCAAATTAAATTAAAAAAAAAAAAAAAGTACAACCACATGACAAAAGGAATCAGAAAAAATCTGTCCCAAGACTCAGATGAAACTGATCAAAACACCTGGTAGCTCTTTTTTTAAAGCAATCCTGAATTAGCAATGAAAGGATCCAAAAAGACTTTTCCACCTATTAGACATAACAATTCTCTTCAGCCTGAAGACCAGTATAGCAGTCGCTACTCCTCCAATTGAACACAGTTCAACAAATCTTCTGACAGGCTGAAAGAAGTGTGAACTGAACATCTGTTGTGTTCAAATACACATATGCTATAACTATAACAGTTTACTAAATAGGACCAGAGCACAGGTTCAGCTGCAGCTTGGTCCTGCCTATAGGAGCACATACCAGATATCACACTCCCGGACAACATCTAAGCACGGCCTCAGGAAAAGCATAGGCCAATGATAGCTTCAAATAGGTATCCTGTTTTGGGTCAGAATAAATTTAGGTATATATTAGGATACAAACTATGCCTGCTAGTTATCCACAGGGCCAAAATGTTGCTCCCGGTTCATATTATTTACCAACACTCATGCAGTCATAGAATTATTTTAATAGCAATAAGACAACAGAAGTAAATCAGTGCCCTTCTATTGAGGTCTGTTGCAAATCAGGTTTGAAATCCATGAGAAATTTCTGAGGGGCATGAGGACAAAGCATCCTGGGGAATAATGACATGGAAAAACACTAAAAAGCAAAGGAAAAGAGCACATATTTTGTTAATAGAAAGCTTAAGCATTACCAACTGTTACTAGGAAATTTACTAAGAATGTGCAGTACATCTTTCAGACATTACTTAGCAGATTTTTCATTCACTTATGCTGACGTTTAAGCCTCTGTAATGTTTTCTGAGTAGACTGAATTTTATTTAGGGAAGGGAATTTTAAAGGTCATATTCAGTTAACTTTGTATAGAAAGCAGTGTCATGATTCCAGCAGCTTCAGGAGAGATTTATTAATTCATTTGGACTGTAAAAACAGATTCAAATGAGTCATTTTCAGACTACTTGGACACAAAATTAATTCCAGATTTACACACAAAATTCCTTGAGCAAGTCCACTGACACAATAGAACCTTTGAGTTAGTAGTTATTGGGCATAGCTCACAAAGTGGCCCACAGGACAATCTGAATATCCCAGACAAACAGTAGGAATGGTATTTTCCTGTGGAGCAAATAGAGCTCTGTATCATGAGACCTAAATGTTACTTCTAGTTCTGCCACTAAACTGTTTAACCCTGAACAGAACATTTAATCTTCCTGATTTGATCCATTGCTCAAGTGGGGTTTCAATCCTTATTTAACTGAAGCTTATGCATAAAAATATATGTAATACCTAAATATTACTAAAATAAAACAAAAAAAAAACCCAAACTTGTTAACTTTACACTAGGTTAGGGTATTGTAACCTACACTTATGCAACAAGCTTCAATGACTAAAGATTATGTTTAATTTAGAATAAATCAACACCACAACTCTCAATACTCCAAGATCTTAAGGAAGAGCTTGGACCAATTTTTTGGTCACCATTTACAATAAAAATAAGACTCAGCTGACCAACATCAGGAGATTGCAGCACCTCCTCTAATATGTATTAACCTAAAGCTAAATGGCTGCCAACATGAGCTCTATAAAGCTTCCTCCCATTCCCTGCTAAGTCTTCATTTAGTCACTTTATAGTATTTGTAGATCAAAAACAGCTCTCCAGCTCTGCCTTAAGCACTCAGTAAAGCAATTTTCTTTAAGAGTTTTAGGGTATTAGACCCAAGAGTATTTCTGAAAAGTCTCAAATGGAGCAGATAAAAGGACAAGCAATGGATATAAAAAGAAATAATCTCAACTTGATACCTGGCAAGAGGGGGTGATTTTTGTGGCTGTTGATTTCACAAATCATTAAGCATAACAGCAAACATAAAATGAATGTTTCCTGTCCATTTTTTCAAATGTAGAGGCATAGGGGGAGCTTGTAATGTTCCCCTATGTGAGCAGTCATTAGATTGACCATTACATGGAGGGCAACAGGATAAGTGCTCTTGCTGTGTCATCCTCAAATAGATGCAGCTGGTTATAGCCCCAGGGGCAGAAGGAGAACGTACTTACTGTGATTGCAGTCAAAGGTCTTCTCTGTGTCCAGGTTATTCTTTTCTTCTCCAGGAGAAAACATCAGTGATTCAGCTTCAGTAAACCTATACAATGCTGCCGCAGAAGGAGACATCATTCTCTCTATGACAGAAAATCTCTCTTTAACCTGCTCCTTCGCCTGCATTGCTGGGCCACTTCTCAGCTGGTACAAACAGCTGCAGCACTGGGTGGACCTTGGAGCTGCTTCATTCAACTGTTAAACTAGCTACCCTGCTACACTACACTACCTGACAAGGAGATATTTTTACAGTTGTTTATCCAATAACTTTCTTTTCTCCTGTGCAGCCTTCACCAATAGTGTAGTACAGACATTTCAGTAGAGAACTTCTTCAGACTGTGGCAAAGTCTGGTGGCAAGCAAGGTGGCAAAGCAATGAAGAACAGACCCTGGTTTCCGCAGTTCACATTTCAGAATACCTTACCCTACCACGACAGTGCACCATATTACTGCAGTGAGGTTTAAGCTTTGTGTCCAAAACTGGCCTTAGCTCCTTGCCCTCTAGGTATCTGCTATGAAAACACTGTGTTTCTCATTTTTGTAGCTTCAGGTGTTTGTGATATTAATCCAATCATTAATTTTGATGCATTCAAGAGAAATGACATTGTTTCTAAGAGCATCAGCTCCAATGCTTCAACAAAAATTGTGAGTGAAAGAGAAACTAAAAATTTTTAAGAGAGGAAAACTCAGAATACAGGTTTGGTCTCCTCTATAGAAAAGCATTTTAATGAGTTTAAAATTGAGCCTCACTTTTGCCACTTTTGATTAGTACATAAGAATTTCCTCACGTACTTAGGTAAACAAGGGTCAGACAAATTGTGACCATCATGTTGGCTCTAAGAGATAAGTTTCTTTTTTCATGAGGAATAGACAGGAGTGTCACACTGTTGAGAAATCCATTTTTCATCATCTTGCTTAGACTAGAGCAATCAGTAACAAAAATAATAATAATAATAATCCCAAATCTCTTTACCCCTGATACTGTTGTTTTTCTTGGCAGTTTTCCAGCTCTGCATTTCCTGATCTTCTATCAATGATCTTCCTACAAGAACAGTTTTGGCAGATTAATAATAGAAAACAGTGTATGCTGACAATCAGACTTGAAGTAATGGACAAGTATCAATACTTAAAGTCTGCTTTTAGTACTAGATCAGGCTTGTGTTACAGCACTGAAATCCAAAACCATTGCAAGAAGGAATTGGATATATTGATGTTATCACATTGTTTCATAAGCTTTAACACTTCTATTATCTTGCTCTTTTAAGAAATACCAAGATCCTGTATCCAATATTCCAATAATCAAGGATATGTTTTGCAGAAAAAAATTTCCAGCATTGTGGTGATTGTACCATATTAAGTACTTTTGTACTACATTGGTTGTAAAAAAAAACCAACACACACACAAAGGGGCATGTGCTGGAAAGCTCTGACTGTCTTGAGTTAGTAATTCTAAGACTGTATCCTGAAAGCGCTGAGTGCTCTTTAAGCCTGAATCACAGTAGTGAAGGGAAGTAGATATACTCATGAGCTTTTGATTCAGACGTAATTCAGCTTTTAATTAAGACTTGATTGGGAAAATCTATTCCTGGGACTGATCCAGAGGAAGGCTGAGTTTTACAGAGAACCCCATAACTTGCACTGACACTCGTATTATTGTCAATGACAAGTTATAGTGTGAGCTCTTCTCAGGATCACATTTCATATGAAATACCAATTCTCATTGGGAGCCCTAAATGCCAATGCCCTTTCACAACACCTTCCACAAATTTCCCAGTAATTGGCCTGTTAAAAACAGACTAAGAAATTATTAATCTTTATCTCAACATGTACATTTTCCTTTTTTACTTCCACTAAGTTCTTTGATGATATGAGAGAGGGACCATAAACTCAATACTGCCACAAGTAGTAGTACTGCACACTAGGTGTAGCAGACACTGCAGGCTGTGATGCACCTCCTCACAACTGGGCAAAATACAGTAAAAAGTAAGCAATCTCTTGAATCTGGGAAGCTAAGGGAGAATTTGAAAGTCATCACAGGCTTTTTTCTTCCTGAGGCAGCAGTATCAGGCCAGTGGCCCTAACCCCAGGCCAATTACAAACTGACAAGTTATGCACTACTGACTAGCCTCCATAACTAATTCAGTCTGCGACAGGTTTGGTTGGTTTGCACTCATAATCATGCAGGCTGTTATACAGCTCTAGTAATATGAGAGCTAATGAAGCAGCAGTTGCTTTGCTCAAATTATTCCCCATACTGTCCCTTCCAGTGGCTGTCTGACTTAAAAAGGGAGGCCCTGAAGGCACAGAACACTCTGGATTCCCAAGGCCCGTATGTCAGGACAGTCCCTTATGCACCCTTCATCCCTTTCTAACTTTTGCTACAACATCCAGTAAAATGCACAGCTGCTTCTGAAATATTTTGACATAGCACTACCTCTATAATACAGCTTAGATTTCAGGCATGGCTTTTAAGCACACATCAATTTATAGGCATACAGGCATACGTTTTTTTCCACCAAGTAGGAAACAACTTAATTCCTTTATTAATCAGTTTTCAGAATCAGAAGTTGTTGAAATGTAACTAAATAATTCACTACTCTATCAGGGTGGAAGAGAGTACTGAAGGACTGGAGGCCTCTTTTCTAAAAGAAAACTGCAGCTAGAACCTGAGGAATTGGAAATAAATTGGAAATAAATTTAATTCATATTTTGATAACTTGAAGGCAAATTAGGTTTCCTTTGCAAATATTGGCTTACCGACCAGGCATGCAAATACTCTAGAGTAAATTCTCAGTATAGCACATGGAAAATATGAGTTATGATTATACTTTCCACTATGAAATAAAAGTGGTACACGTATCTCTGGTGTGTTCATTGGAATAGTGAGTCTTCCCCCTGCAGCCACTTGGACATTTTCATTGTGGGCTTAGACCACTGGAAAAGCACAGAGAGAAAGGAAGAATGGCAAGTGAGTGCACAAGGATGAGACAGATGATGCTATGGGAAATACCAACGTGTACCAGGAAAACTACTTGCAGCCTGAAGGCAGTTACAGGTTGGAACAATTTCCAGACCAAAGCAGAGGGTAAGCCACACAAAACAATGACTGAAAGGCAGAGCAGCAAAGCAAGACAACCATCTGTTATGTGCTGTCTCACAAAGATTAATCTGTATATCTTACACTATCATCTATTACACCTCTGATTTTGGCCCTCTACATCTGTGACCATAGAACAGAGAATGATTCTTAGACTAAAAGACCAGGAGGTGCATTTCTCCCTGTTGCGTGAACCACACAATAGCTCAAGATTTATTAATTCCCTCCTCAACCCCAATAACTTGAGCATAAACTTGACTTACACTATTTTTGACTAACATGAACCTTACGAACCAAAATCTCACTTGAGTCCTTTAACAAGCCAGTTATTCTAGAGGCAGTAGCTGTAGAAGTCCTCTAATCACCTAGCAAGCGAAGACCTCCCACTCTTACATCCGCACCTTTCAAAAAGTTTATGATTGCATGCAGGCTCTGCAGGAGCCTGATAATTCCTTGCATGCTGATGTGGTTTTATATCTTGTCACCAAATATTTCATGCTAGCTCTTTAATGGTAGCATTCTGCAACTATTATTGAACTGTGGCTGGAAAGAAAACCCAAAAAACAGTATAAAGTACCAGAGCTGGTACTTCAGCAAGCATTCCGTCCAGGGACACACATGTTATCCTGGAAGATTCACAAGGAAATTATTTAAACTGTGCTTAGTAACAGTCTGTAAATACAAAATGGTTATAAAGCTACTGTATCAAGCAGACTCAAGTGAGAATCATTCTTCCTTTACTGTTTTCAAATGGATATGAAGTAAAAAGAATCAGGAATATAATCTACATGCTATTAGTATAAAAAATTACAGAAAAAAGAACAGAAGTGAATCTAAAAGAAGAATAAAGAAATGTGAAGAACAAAGGACAATAAGTTGAATGAAAATAACTTTAAACGAAGGAGTTGCATTGTAGATGAGAAAGCACTAACATAGTAAGAAAGTCAGCATGACTTGGGAACTTACCTACAGCCATAGCCTGACAAAGCTTTGTAGAGAACGTGTCCTTTCATGCGTAGTAAGATTATACCAACCTCATGTACTATTTTCTTACTGCCTGCATACATCTAACAAGTCCAGTGAAACTACATACAAGACAAAATATTTTTCAGTGATCAGATCAGATCCAAAACATTCCAGTGACCAAATTCATGATAGGAAGGAAACAAATTGGAAAGGAGGCTGGAGAAGAAGAGAGAAGGATGATAATAGGCTCAAAATCACATCCAAGGCAAAAGTGCTACCTCTCAATGTTTAACTATTGTCTAGTATAACGTACTATGTACTGGTTATCTATATTACAAAATAAGTAAAAATATTTTTAAATGTTTGGAAAGGAAAGTAACAAATCAATTATATGACATTAGTTAGTCAAATGACAACTCTGCTCTTGAAAAATGACAACTCCATTCTTCAAGACTTTTCATTCTTGAAAAGTTACCAAGTGTTTCTCAACATTACTGACCAGCCTCCAGTGCCACAGAATTTTGTGGCTTTTGTTTTGGTGATTTTTAAATGTTCCCAGGGCAAAATAATTAAACATGACACTTCAGAATAAAATGAAATGCAGAAAATAAGAAAAGAAAGCCTACATAATGACTCTATCCTAGTGAATTACCAGAAGTTTCTCATTTTTAGCATCTTCATGTTGGTTATCATGTGTAGTGTTAGAGAAGGCTCAGAGGGCATTTTACTAATGTGAGTATGTATAAATATGTATATATAAATACATACACATGAAGAGAGGCGACAGAGACTCTCTCTCTTCCCAGTGATGCCCAGTGACGGGACAAGAGGCAACAAGCACAAACTGAAACATGAGTGGTGCCTTCTGAATATCAGGAAACACTTTGTTACTATGAAGGTGAATGAACACTGGCACAGGTTGTCCAGAGAGGTTGTGGAGTCTCCCTCCTTAGAGATATTTAAAAAGCTGTCTGGGACACAGTCCGGGACACCCAACTCTGGGTGGCCCTGCTTGAGCAGGGAAGGCTCAAGCTTCAGAGGTGCCTTCCAGTTTCAACCATTCTGTGTTTTGTGACTCTGTGATTTATTTGTATGATAAACAGTGATATAACAAAAGACATGATCTTAAAAATTATTTGGAAGAACTATTTTGAAGTATTTGGAGAAAAAAATAGTTTTATTAAAAAAACACAGAGATAAATAAGCTTACAAAAATCAGGGTATGAAATACCTTAACGCATAATACTTTAAAAAAATATTTAATTGAGTGAACTTTATGCAATAGTCAATCTGGAAATGGACATAGAACTGTCAAATGTATGCACTGGCCTTTTGTAATTTTGAAGAAATAGACCAGTGACACAAGACCAAAATTACCTGAAGAAAAAAAAATAATAATATAATTTTTTATAATGTGATGTGGAAGTTTATAAAATGGAAAAAAATGTGTACACAGACAACTGCTGTTCTTTAAATATCAAGTAGCAAGAAAAACTAGAAAAAGTAAAATAATATTTCAGAAAGGTCTGGGGGAGAAATCCACCACATGAAAATGAGGATAGAGTGAAGGGTAATGAAGTCTATCTCTTCCACAACTAAAAAGATCTGAAGGGGTAAATGCTTTTTGTTATTTGTTAATAACTTACCAGGAAATTTAGAATCCTTTGTTTAGAAGCATTTGCTTCTTTCTGTGATTTATGTTGTCTGCAATGTTTCTGTGAGGTTTTGACACTTGTTTATGACTTTATGCCTGATTTTAAAGCTTGGGAGTTTTCGTCTCCAAATATTTATTCTAAAGCATTTACAAAGTGATCAGTAATGCACTCTTGAACATTCAGGGCACGTATAATTAACATAAAAGCTTGACTCCAATGTAAGAGCTTGGTACCTCAGAGACACACTTCAGCTGCCTTTTGTTGTTTGCAAGTAGCTGGAATCCATTCCCTCCACCTCCACATTTGAAATGTGTTCTGAGATTTGGTAATCTTGTCCATGTTGCCTTATGTTAGCCCTGATGACTCACTAGTACTTCTAGGATCCATTGGGCTGATTCTTGAACAGTATTTTCTTGTGATCATATGTTGGAGTGGGCTGACCAGTGCAAAGGATGTCAGGTGACTATTGACAGTGCATCTACTGTACGTGGTGGCTACTAACACAATAGGAACTTGCACAAATCATGTGCCAAATTATTTCACATTGGCTCCTCTATTCCTTCCATTTCTACAGGTACATGCTCAGAACACTAGCCCCCCCTGCTTCCTCAGTTCAGGATGCACAGGTTACCCAGCTGATGTAGATGGACCTCTGCCCTCTCTTGGCAAAGCTCCACTGCCTTTGCCCTCTAGCCTCACTGTCCTGTTCTCCAGCACAGTGACTGATGTGACTTTGCAAGCAGCTGCACATGCCACAATCTTATGATACCAATATAAAATATATACTGTGAACCACGGAGTGGCTCCTGTTAGAGCTGCTGTGTTTGTTTTGCCAGGCGGTGCACATTTGCGGCATTAATCGAACATTGGGAGGCAGTAACCTTAACCTTCAGGGAAATCACGCAAGAAAGAGTGCTTTTCTCATCTTGAAATTCGTGTTGTAATACTGTTTTTCTCATTTACCACAGAAACTTTAGAACCAACTGGGAGAAGATTTTAAGATGTTTGTCTTGTCAGAGTAAATTTCTTTAGTGAGCTTATAACCAGTACTGCATTATAGTACTGGACTATTATAAGCAATATAAGTTTACCTTTGACTGAAATCTGATGCAATCTTTTTTTAATCAAGGTCTTTTACACTTGCAGATTTACTATGAACAGCATGTTATTTCTCTCTTTTTCTAGATTAAAAAAAAAATTCAATTAAACAAATATTTGTCAAAAGGACACTAAATTTGACTTTGTATAATAGCAAATTAAACAATCGATGTACATCTATTCTGAGATTACAGTTCAGGGCAAAAAAAATATTATTATTGTTGCAGATTGAAATTGTGGTGGTGCTGTCCAGCCAGAGAGAGAAACCTTTTCCTCAGTTTTAAAATAAAAAAAAAAAAAAAAAAAGCAACATCACTGTTTCTGAAGGTAGTAAGCTAGCATATTTAGTCTTTTTCCCATTAGCTGATTGATGAAAGGTCTTGCTTGATAGGAGACAGGCATACCTCGATTTTTTTGCAAGATCTTTATTTCTACCAAACATTATCTCTATGGAGAAACAGTGGCACCTAGCTGTCAGAGAGGCTAACCACTCAAAGTGCTCCTGGCCAAGACATGCTATACATCCTCCAGGGATCACACAAAATTGCAGGCTGACATAACAGCTCCCAGTTAGTCACAAAACAAAAAATAAGATACTAAAATATTTACCCAACAAATACCATTTTTCAGAAGTACCTAATTTTGATTCTCCATTCAGACCACCGAGAAAGCTTCACGTTAGTCTCAAAACTTTAAATGTGAATTTGGCCTCTAGTTTAGGAAAGTACATGGAGAGTAAGAGGAACCCTGGAAATTTAGGCAGATGTCTACCAGAGGGCAAAGGATAGGACAAGGTGTAATGGATGCAAGCTGGAACATAGGAGATTCCAGTTAAATATGAGGAAAAAATTCTTCACAGTGAGAGTGACTGGACACTGGAACAGGCTGCCCAGGGAGGTTGTGGAGTCTCCTTCTCTGGAGACATTCAAAACTCACCTGGACGCATTCCTGAGTGATCTGATCTAGGTGTTCCTGCTCTGGCAGGGGGATTGGACTAGATGATCTTTCAAGGTCCCTTCCAATCCCTGATATTCTGTGATTCTGTGATTCTGTGTAATTGTCACTGCATGTACAATAGAGCTGGCCCAAGTCATGACATGCTGTTTACCCAGTCATTATTAATATCATCATTTTCATAGGGCTTGCTTACATGCTCTGCTACAGCACATTGCTCCCAGGGCTTAATGGGATAAAAGTAAGTATTCTCTACCCATTTCTAGTTTTTCTTAGAAAAAGCTAATACTTTCCCCCCTGCTTAGTTCTTCTGTTGTCCCACTTCTCAGTTCAGTGAAGTCTCAGAATTTGCTCATGGAAGCAGAATTCCTCTTTGCCTAATTGCTTCTCTTGACAGAACCGAGCTTGCCAGGCTGTCAAACTGAGGTAGCTGGGATGAGGGATGTTTCAAAACGTTTAGGAATGATACATAAATTGTCTCATGAAATAACATCATATTGATGCATAATGTTATGAAATATAAAGTCTCATGAAATTACAACAGTGCAAGCAGTCTTACCTGAGAACAGCCTTGAAAATTTTAAACAGATTGAATTCCATTCTAGTTTTAGCTTCTGATGGATTCTGAATGATAATATGGAAAATCACACAGAAAATGCTTGGATTCCTATGAAACACAGCTGTACGTAACATAAAAATCCCTTTATGATGTTTCTCATGCTTAGCAATCACACCTAACAGCCACACAGCAGAACTCACTGAAGGAGGTTTTTACAGTCCCCCATAAACAGAGAGGAAATTAAATATTTTAAAGTTGTTGTATGAATTGATTGTCTTCCATCACCTGGAAAAAAGCTCTCAGTTCTGGTCATCTAATTTCATTAGATACAGTAGAATTTTATTGGAGATACAGTGACAACAGAACTCTTTTAGAAATTGGGATAGCCAGCGAAATCAGCCGTATAAAGCAGTAAATTATTTTACAGATCCATGTTAAAACTAAAGGTTAAATACTGCCACATTAGTTAACAGCATCCTAAAGCCTGCTCAGCACAGTTGGAAATCATAGCAGGCAGAAACTACATGTATAAATTTTTAGACAACAGCTGATATGGGTCAGGAAGTGTAGAGAAATACTTAATAATGACCACTTCAGATGGGCAGCTCTGAGGCTCCTTTCTTACCATACAACATCGAAAGGGAACCAGTGAAATCAAAATAGAAGATATGGGTCAAGTAATCGTTTCACCTGAAGTAATAGTACTCTGAGG
The DNA here is from genome assembly GCA_013400555.1 of Jacana jacana. Lineage (NCBI taxonomy): Eukaryota > Metazoa > Chordata > Aves > Charadriiformes > Jacanidae > Jacana > Jacana jacana. The sequence continues at coordinate 38,456 of VZTM01042309.1, forward strand.
GCTACAGTCCAGAATACCATGCATAGGTTTTACATACCATGTATAGGTATTATTTACACCAACTCGGGAGAAGCCATTTTGCTTCAAAGCATCAGCCAACCACTAGCTGGTAGGATTTGAGGAAGAAAATCGGCCATGAGCAACAGGGGAACTCTCTGGTACCAAACACTGCTGAAACAGGACACCACATTTCAAGCTTGACACAGTATAGCAGTTCTTAGATTCCTAAAATTCCTGTTTAGTCAGTGCAAATTAGATCTAACTGAATGCTCCTGCTGGGCTTACAAAAATAAGGGTAAAGATTAAAGTTTAATTAGTCTAGTAGTTTGGCTGTATTTAAAAATGAGCTATGTGTAAGCTCAAAGCAAAATTCTGCAAGCCAGAGGATCTTCTGCTGTCCTGGAAGAACATATACAGCTCCAGTGGTCAGTATGGGTACCATTTCAGACTTCTGTGAAATTGCTTATTGGTGCAGCCTCAACAAAAAAAATCATACCAATGACCCTATAATAACACATAGTATTCAAAGTGAAAGTCAGTAACTATTTTGTATTATCTCTACACTTATCTATGCATACAGAATTTAAAAGTTTCCTCTACACATTAGCCCATCGCTTCAAGCCACTAGAAATGAGACTCATGAGTAAGTAAATTATATGATTATACCAAGAAGAATGAAACATACGTCAATACTTACATCTTACTACCTGTGA
>VZTM01042310.1:2440-19809 GCA_013400555.1 Jacana jacana
ACTCCTAACCATCAGTCTTAAGCAGTCTTTTGTAAACTACACAAATTAATTATTGATAAAAGAATATGAAACTATCTTATCTGATATAGGCCATAATATGTATGTCCCAGTGATCCAAACTTGAATCACTTGGATCAATTTTTTCAGCTCGTGGAAAAAGAGAAAAGAGTCACACCACTCTGCTTGTCTTTAATAGTTGCTACAACAACACAGGAGAAAACTAAAGAGTAAGCATTCTCAGCTTGTCATATTTCCGATAGTACATGTAATTTAATACCTAATTTAGTATGGATATATATTCTATTACCAAGTAAAAAAAATCTTCCAGTGGGGAATACATATTAGCTGATGCATACTTCTGTGCATCTTACACTACACCATGCCTTTGCTCAAAAGTAAAACAAGTTCAGATGAGTAACTCCTGCGTAGCCAAAGATGGTGGCCATGACACCACAAAACATCATTCCCGCCCCTTCTTCAGTCAGATATGGGTGTAGGGAATAAACCCCTTCCCAAGGCCCCTACCTTTTCAGTGAGACAGACCAAAACCACCAGTAGCCTTTGAATACAACGGTCTTAGTAGTATTTTTGTGGTTGAGAACAGTCTGGTTTACCAGACTACTGTAGGTAATTTTACATCATATCCTAATTCCCTACTGGAATTTCAACTGATTAGGGCATTCTTTATTTCCTGTCCTAAAGCACCATTTAGACAAACTTGCTAAATCTGTTGCCTTTATTGTTAAAATTTGAAAAGCTGAATGTCAAAGAAGGAAGAATGATCTCTCTGCAGTCCTTAAATATCTTAGAGAGCAGAATCTAAATTCTTCTTAACACTAAATAGCAGAAAATCTCATCAAAAGAGAAACAAGAAATCCAACTCAATGTTTTATTACTGTCTTCTACCCAAATATAAATTCTCTAATCGTTAAAGAAATAAGCCTGAGCAAGTATTTTTTAGAAAGACTGGCACTAAAGAAAAATCCACTTGCAAAGAGTGAGGGTTTGTGTATTTCTATTTTTGAAAGGGGGGATGGGAAAGGGGGAAAATATCCTTGACATAAAGGTATGTATATAGGTAAAAAAAAAAAAATAAATTCTTCAGTAAGCCCTGAACAGTTTGTTAGAAGTTCACTTCAGTGGAATCCCACACAGATTCAGGGGTGCAAGGGATGCTCAGGATCATTTCCTGCATTTCTAGAGCCATGAGTTAAGACTTTCCAGAGAAATTTACAGAACATTTGCCCCTAAACCAGCCACAGGCCTGTTTAAAAAGCCCTGCAACCCAGCACCAATCTTCATTTTCACCACCGAAGTGTGAAGGAGATACCAATTAGAAAAACCCAACAGTAGCAATTCTAACAGCTTCCCCGCCGCTCTAGTCTCATTTGAGAATCTCCTACTTTCTACTAGTTTTTAAGGGTCATTCCTCACTTCATTTTCACATCATCCCTAGACAACCATTATTGCATCTTTTCTCAGCATGAAATAAAATACAGACTGTGATTCATAAACAGTGGAGACCTTCAGATCACATTCTTGGTGGGACACAGTATGATAAATATTTCAGGGATATCTTGGAATACTCTGCAATATACAACATTCAGCCAGTGAAACAAATCTCNACACACACACACCCCCAACCCCACAACGTTTTTTCCTCAAGCTTAAAAATAAATGGCAGTTGCTATTTTAGTACATTAAAACAAGTGGTGAACATCATGCAAACTTTTTAAAGTTAAATTGTATGGTCTCATTCAATGCAACTACTTTTACGTGAAAGTATTAGGCAAAACTAAGGAAGACATGGCAGACCTTTATTAGCTATGCTGGCATCTCAACCACTTCCTACAGATTGTAGGGGAAAAAAAACCTAGCCCTATTTCAGTAAAGCTGGATGTAGCTTCACAGGTTATCAAACAGTACTTAAGTAAGCAAATACATTATTCACCAATGATGTAACACAAACTGTTTTCTCAAAGTTGCAGCACATTTCAAACAATTTTGTCATTATGAAAATTTGTGATGTATGCTCATTCTTTTAATATTTGTTAGTGGGAGAAACAATGCGGAGAAACAGTTGCACAAAGTGGAAGGAAAAAGCAAGACAATACATATTAATGGAGGATCAAAAAGACCAAAACAAGATGTGTCTTAGCAAAATACATTATACTTTAGTTTGCATTTATGTCAGTACCTGTCATGCCACAAACCATACAAACTGGAACACTCCACCACAGTTATTCAGCCACAGATGCAGACACAGGGATGAGAGTCTGCAGAGGATATGGGGGAGGACAACACACAGCTGTCTCCCCCACAATGGTAAGCTGATCATAACTGAACTGTTGTCAAAAAATCTGAAGTCAGATAAATATCCACAAATTTGCTCTTCATTGTGCAGAGTTCCTCCCATGCATAAACACCAAACTGGGAGCACAAATTTGTTGGGGTTCATGGGTGGCTCATCATTTGTGTGTGGAAATAGCTTGGAAGAAGTACCTCTGAATGTCTGTTTTAACATAAACCCTACCTGCCACCCTCTGTAGAACTGGTTTAACTTGCAGAATATTTGTGTTCATTCCTATCTCTGCATAATCTTAACTGAAAAAAAAAGAAAAAAAAGTTCCCAAAATTCCTGTTCATTACTTGAGCTCTAAATATCACTCAGTCAACCAAAGTCCACTATTATCCATGGCTTCAGCCTTATGCTACATGGCACCAGGGCCCACTAGTTCTACTGATTAAGTAAAAAGCCATTAAAAGCAAGTAAGGAAATGGAAATCTGGCCCAAGATGCAAGATGATTCAGCGCCAGACAATATTTGAGCATATCTGTTTTATCCAAGCATCAGCTGAAAACCAGTGAATAATGCTTGCAGGCTCTCTCATAAACAACACACCATTCCATAATTATACAAGAACTATATTCAAAATGGCATGTATTCAAAAGCAGCATTTATTTAGGTTCATAACAGCTGTATAAAAGCCACATGCGAAAACCATTGCTCCTGGTCTGAGGAACAATCAATAGTACTTTCCTTATCCACGTAAATCACACAATAAAAGCTTGATATTACCTAGTGCCAGTAAAGCAAATTAATACTAATCAGGAAAGTATACCTTTGACCCTGTATCTCTAGGAAGATGGAAAGCATCTGAACAGAAAATTTTACCCTTTGTGTATGCTCCAAGCCTCATTCAAATAGTAAGCTTATACGTGATAGTGTCAGGTTTTCTTCTCCAACCTCCCCCAGCCACCCAAATCAAAATATCTATTTTACAAATTAATTGATTCTGCAGAGCCTCCAAGAAAGCAATAGCCACTAGAAAATTCCATAATTGTTAGACTGGAAGATGCAGTAAAGAAACCCCAAAAAGCCAAGGATCAGTTTTTCAGAAAACAGAGACCCTTCCAATTGCTGCCATTTTGGAGGTGCTCATTTAACACTGACCTGTAGCCTTCCTGACCAAAGCAAACTGCATATCTGCAAAAGATTAAAATCTCCTCTACTAGAAAATGAATCTCCAGACTGAATTCTTATAATTTTGTGAAATTGTATATTACTATGAATTCCTGGGCTCGGTCCTGCAAGCTTTATGCACAAACTGTTCTTGGCACCTCAATATGGATAACCTGGCCAAATAAGGCTTCTTCCACCAGCACTAAGAGACTAGTTCACAGAACAGTTGTGCAAAATTTGAATTTTTAAAAGCATGAGCTGCTTCACACTTTTGGGTAGGTAGATACTTGTGTGCTGAAGACCATGGCTGCTCTATAACATACTTACACAGGTAATTTTTACTATGTGAGGCTTTACTCCCCTGTTTATCTATAAAACTACAGTTTTAGAAGTTAACCAATCTAACAAAGTTCTCCAGTAAAAAACATGCTACAGTTGGTCATGAATAAAAGCACAAACATCAAGCCATGTTCCAAAGATGACTGAATCCAACACAGAAAGAAAAACACCTCTGTCTATACTGGTGAAACCATTACCTGCTGCCCTACCATTTACCCTCAGCAATGTAGTTAACTGGGGCAGAGGGGATGTCAGCCCCAGAACTGGAACCATCACTTTACCCCATTTAGCTTGCCAAGGGGGGCTCTTGTCACTACACTTCCTGACAGAGTCCCTTCTCCAGCCCTTCTGTAGGCTCCCTTCAGATACTGGAAAGCTGCTATAAGGCCTCCCCAGAACCTTCTCTTCTCCGGGCTGAATAACCTCAACTCTTTCAGCCTGTCTTCACAGTAGAGGTGCTCCAGCCCTCAGATCATATCTGTGGCCCACTGCTGGACTTGTTCCAACAGGTTTGTGTCCTTCCTATGCTGAGGACTCCAAAGCTGGACACAGTACTCCAGGTGGGTTCTCACGAGAGAGGAGTAGACTGGGAGAATCACCTACCCCAACCTGCTGGCCACACTTATTTTGATGCAGCCAAGGATACAGTTGGTCGTCCGGGCTGTTAGTGTACATTAACAGATCATGTTGAGCTTCTCATCCACCAACAACCCCAAGTCATTCTCCTCAGGTCTACTCTCCAGCCATTATCTGCCCAACCTTTATTTGTGCTTGGGATTGCCGCGACACAGGTGCAGGACCTTGCACCTGGCCTGGTTGATCTTCATGAGGTTCACACGTGCTACCTCTCAAACCTGTCCAATTCCCTCTGGATGGCATCCCTTCCCTCCAGAGTGTCAACCGTGCCAAACAGCTTGGTGTTATTGACAAACTTGCTGAGGGTGCAATCAGTCCCACTGTCCACGTCTACCAACAAAGATGTTAAACACGCTGTGTTGTCCTTTGTGAAGCCATGTGGGCTATCACAAATCACCTCCTTATTTTCCATGTTCCTTAGCAGAGATTCCAGAATGATCTGCTCCATGATCTTGCTGGGCACAGAGGTGAGACTGACCAGCCTGTAGTTCCCCAGGTCTTCCTTTTCTCCCATTTTTGAAAATGGGGGTTACATTTCCCTTTTCCAGTCAGCAGGAACTTCACCAGACTGCCACAACTTTTCAAATATAATGGAAAGTGGCTTAGCAACTTCATCTACCAACTCCCTCAGGACCTGGGGATGGATTTCATCAGGTCCCATGGACTTTTATACCCTCAGTTTCCTTAGATGGTCTCTAACATGATCTTCTCCTATAGTGGGTTGTTCTTTATTCTCATAGTCCCTGCATTTTCCTTCTCCAAAACATCACCTCACATAGCCATTTACATTATAGCTCCCAGAACTGCCAAGTACTAGGCTGCAAAATTTCCAAGCAACTAAACTAAGGCACCTGTGAAATACTGGGTTTTCTTTATGAACTCCAGAAATCAGCATTATTAAACATCCTGAGGAATTTTCTTGCTGATCAGTCTTATATAAAATTAATGCAACTGAATACCAAGACGATAAATTTTCACCTTTTATCTGAAAGTGCTCTCTTGGAAGAAAGACTCTCTCCCTGACAAAGGGGTATTTCATTCTGATCATTCCCTCTTACCTGGTTGCTGATGACCTTGACAATACTGATTCTTGCACACTCTCATTTCTCAGGGCAGTCACCCTCAACCACAAAGCTACAATCACATTCAAGTGCTACTCAGGCTGTACATGTAGAATTAAACTTCTCTCAAATTCTCATAGGCTTTAAATCATGAAGTATTAAAACTCTGGGAACGTGTATAGTAGAGACAGCATAAATAATACTGTTTAATTGCATAAAGATGTAAGTACACCAATAAGATAAAAGTATGTTTTGGTTCTGCTAGCTAGGCAGCAGTTCTCACTCTGGGCACATCAAGCAGCTCAAACTGTCACCAGCACCTGCAGCATACCCCCATCTACACAGCAAACAGCAGACAGCAAAAGACAAACCCACGTGATTTCTACTGAGCAGTTTTTAGCAAAGCCAGATTCAAATGAAGTTAAATGCTACATTAAATGGTCAAACCAAAAGAAGTTCTTTGATTTTGACAATATACAATTAAGTAATTTTTTCCATCTCCAAGATTCTCATTTAAGAAGCATGTTAAAAATCAATACTTCTTTATAGGTAAGTTAAAAACGTGTGTATCAGCTGTAAAGTGTTGCTTAGCCATTCTCAGACATAGTATGTTAAAATGTGAGCATGTTCAAGTCTTTTTTACTATGGAAAAAGAGAAATATAGCTTAATCCTTCAGGCAGCCACTACTTGAGATGCAAGCTAGCTTCTTTGCTCTCTGGGAATAGAGGTCTCAAGGAAGGAAGAAAAACAAAATGTCAGTACCTGGTGGGCTTCAAGGAGGGCTTCTCACATTCAATTCCATATACCTGTGGGACCGTTCAAATAAGTATCACCAGTAAACAAAAGCTGTTCATTACTGTTTACAAGGTCAGCCCCCTCAAGACAATAGCTTACTGGAGAAAATAAAAACAAAAAAACACTACACAGAACAAAAGAGAAATCAAAAGACAGATCCAGATACCTTACAAAATGCTTATTACATGTATTGGATAATCCCTATATAGCTGGAGTTTTTGCTTTCCCTAGCACCACAGTGTGGAACTCCCCAACGTTCACCTTTGCAAAGCCATATTTTTCCCTTACACCAAACATTGTGGAAAACTCATCAGGAACTACTATTCACTTGTTCTCTGCTACGAAGACTCCTGAGTCTTTGTTCAAAAACAAAGGCTTTGAAGGACAAATGGATTATAAAATGGAAACTTGAGCACTCATTCAGAAAAGTGAGATTCTAAATTTGACATAAACCTCAGCAAAACAGGCTGCAACTCTCTTCTATTCTGCTCAACAATACCAGCAAAAATCTTCTCACCACTAACAAAAAAAAAAAAAAAAAAAGTACCCTTTTTTGTTCTGCAAAGTACCCTTTTTTGTTCTGCAGGAATGACTTGTCAACCATCAAATTCACATACAGCAGTAGAAAAATGGGAACTGCATTGCCCAAAGGACTGGTCCAAGACACAGAGCCTTTCATTCCCTGTTCTGGAGTCAAAAGCGTACATACTTGGGCAAAGCACCAAAAATACTGAGACACCCACTTTTGGTTGTCCTTCCTGAAGGTCACCCTGCTGTAAAGGTTACACAGCAGAAACACTTCCTCTGTATTTCATAGGCTGCTGATGCCACCTGGGGAAAATGTATCAAGCCAGTCACTCCCAAAGCGTTATGAAAAAACAGTTGCAAGACAAAAATCTTCCTTAAGTTTGAGTGTTTACAAATGTGATGAATGCCAGAGTGTGTCCTAGCATGCTAGCTTGAAAATAAGTCAAGCACCTGGTCCTCAGAGCAAAAAGCTGACTCACCTCTACTACAGCTATTACCCTTTAAAAAGGCCCCAAGTTTATCACTCCAGGGACACGAAGTACTTTCAAGTATGAACATGACTTTTCCTCATCCTTCTATCCACCTGCACACACACTGCAGCTTGAAGTTGTGGGATGGCTCCCCAAGCCAGGGGACAAAGATCTCTTGCATACAGGCTATCACCTTCTGATACTGCACAAACACCCCCTGACATCCGCCCACCTACTCTACTCCAAGGGAGAAAACAACCAGAATGAAGCCAAAGAACCACAAATGCAATCACTGACTGCTTAGACCTACAGTCAATGAAACTCTAACTAATGTTATTCCCCATCCCATCCTGCAGCTGAAAAATAACACATAAATATGGGTAAGCGCTTTAGCAGGATACTGTATCAACTAAAGCTTTTCTTGTTCCCACTATATCCTTATCTCCCCTGCTCAAACTTGTTTGCTTTTTAGACTACAGCTACTTCAAGTATTTTTCCTTTCCCTGCACAGAACTGTGAGTTGAGACTCATGAAAGGCCTGCTGGCTACTACCAAAGTGAACACTGCTCCCTTTAAACAAACAAACAAACAAACAAACAAACAAAAAATGCTTTGTTGTCATTCCCACTGCAATCCAAACCGATTTTGCTTTGCACTATCTTAACTTTTTTTTTATTTAGGGAAGAAAAATATGGAAAATGAAAACCACTGCTTTTACAAAGAACCATATTGTGCAGTGATCGTTCTCTTGAGTAGTATCTTGGACCAGCTTTTCATTCACACTGGTGACAATACTAGAAGGTCACTGTGAACCAAATCCCTCTGCTCAAGCTTTAAAGGACTATAAAAAGATGTGAATGAGAAGAAATGTGAAAACTCTCCCCACTTCAAGGGGAAGTTAACTTTTTTCCAAATTGCAAGACTTCCAGTAATCCACAAATGATCCTTTTATTTTCAGGAACATAAACTTTACATAACATGAAGAGCCAGTTCTTTGCAATTTGTTTAAGCTAAATCCAAATCCAAGCTAGACAGTGCTTGAGCAAAAGAAAAACAGGGCCTCTGCATACTTAGGCTGTCAACTAAAATAAACATATTAACTCTCACAGTATGTGCTGGGGAAATTGTGTGGGATCATCTGAGATCGAAGGTTTTTTCTGCATGGCTGCCACACACCTACATGGCCACATGACACTGTAGGAATGCTACCAAGACAGTCAGCCTCCTGGCACAGCACTGAAGCGATTAATAAAAAAGCATGCAAGCACCTAATACAGATTATTTTTTTTTTTTACTAGCATCACATATGGCTACTGTAAGTGTATGGTAGAGTCTAGTCCTACAGTAGTTTATCCTAGTTTTATATCTGTGCTGCCATATTTTGCAACCCTATGTTCAAGTCCTAGTGCTTGTACAACAGCACAGACACCTGAGAACAGCACAAAGAGCTAATTCAGCTGATAACTAGTCTAAAAGCCTAAAATGGATTACCTCCCTGAACTGGCTAAATTCAGTGCCAAAAAGAAAAAAAGGCAGGAACACAAGGATGGGACATGCATATGAAACAGGGTGCTGGAGCGAGTGCAGGGGAGGACAACAAAGCTGGTAAAGGNGTTAGCTGGAGTGACCATGGAGACTCAAGTGGAAGTCAACACACAGAGTCTTCAGGTTTTTTTTACCCACACCACTGCTCATCTTTTCTTCCTGTCACCTACATAAAAGGCAAGATCAGTGACATCTGGTGTCTTCATGTTCAAAGCATAAAACTATTTTACACTACCAAGGCCAGTCACAGAGACTGTGCCTGTATTAGCTAGAAGCAGAGTGCGAGAAGAGTCATAACATTCTGAGCACAAGCAATAACAATACAATTGAAAGGGCGTGATCACAGGTGCTTGACAAAGCGCAACCCTTTTGTTCATGATTCAGCTTAAAAATGCTTAGACAAAATCTGCACGTGAAGGGGTATGGCTGCCAAAGTGTCTCAGAAAACATACAGAGAACCCACAGAAAAGACACAGAGAGGTCAGTTACACAATAGTTTTTCTCTGGTGGCTAAACAAGCCTTGTCACTGCATATCTCCTCCTCCTCCCTGTGCCTGGACTGACACTGCACGTTGCTGCCCCTCAGACATGCCAATATAACGGTGTGTGAGGTTGGGCAATAAAGCATAACAGAAAAATTAAGGAGAAAAAAAAAGGCAAAGAAACCCCATGCCCCTAATAATCCCCATTCCTTTTGAAACTCTACTGCTTCTTTTTATACCTGACTTCCTTTCCTGCAGGACCGAAAGTTCAGTTTTAATCTTGCACAGTAGCACTGAGATGACCCAGTGGATTTCTTGCCCAAACACTAGGGTGCACAAATCACCAGTCATCTATGTATGTGCTCAATGTTGTAACTCAAAATAAAACCTCTAAAACATTCCAAAACAGAGCAAAGATGAAATATAATTACCTTATCTAACATAAGTTCTCATTTCTGGAATGCCCAATAGCTAGTCATTGGACAGGCACAGCCCAAGTTTATCATTTTTCATTATGAGGCTCTCAAAAGTCTATTATTGCTTGCTGTGGAAGCAGGTTACGTGTTTGAAGATAAAAGGTAGATGGAAAAAGTTCTTACATTCCCCTTATAGCACACTTTGAAATTTAGAGATTCCTGTAAAATCACAATGATTTTTCTCATCAGTTAGAGAGAGGTAGCAACGCTTTCACATCACAGGAGAAATACATAGGCATAAAAGGTTCTATAACCAGATACTGAGCACTACAGAAAAGGAACAAATCAATGATCCTTTTATTCACTACGTATGCTTGATAATGCCCAAAAACTAACTGATGAAAATACTCTCTGAATATGATACAAAACAGGTCCTACAAGATGAAAAGCAGCATTCTATACCAGTAATAGTATGCTACTCTATATATAGTATAATATATAGAGAGAAGGCATGCTAAAACTGAACAAATAACCCTTTTTTCAGCATTTTTCTAACTTACAGGCACTAAATTCCAAAACAAAGTGGAGAATGTAGTTTTTATGTGCAATTTATATTTATATGCACCTCAAGAGACTCCATATACAAATACTCAATTATCTTTAAAGAATCTAAGAAAAATCTGCAGAAATTGGGGAAGAAACAGTTTTATTAAAGTAATCCCTCCAAACTTGCATGAAAAAACCCCACTCTCATCACGAAGCTGAAGTGGTATATTTATTACAGTCCCGAGAAGAAAGCTGCCCTAGTCAAAACAGGTCAACGCTTAGGACTGGCGAGTAAAATACATGATGTTACTCAGGATAAAATGAGAGACAGGCATTTAAGACCTTTGAACTAGTAGTAATTAAAGAAAAAACAAAATTAATCAAAAAATCTTCACATCTTTCTCTCATCTCAACCACCTTCAGTTTCTACTGTAAATAGTCCAAACCAAATATGCAAAATGACTGCATTAGGACAAACTTCAAAACTACCACTATCAACTTATCTTAAATAAATTGTTTGTCTGTGTTAAGTAAACTATTTGACAGAAAAACAACTGTCAGAAAAAGTGATGGTTTTTAGAAGTGAAAATAAATAGTATGGTTGTCACATGAGGAGTCTCACCATTTCTACGGGCTACTTGCATGAGCGAGGCTATATTGGCATTCAAGCACCCAATGAACTGAGCTGGTGTTTTGCAACGAATCTTTTTAACGCAGTCATTTCATTTGTTCCACTGTTGTACTGCTCTGCATCCAAAATGGCTAGGAAACGGGAATTTTAATTAAAATTTTGTACTGTTTTATTTAGCCATCATAATTCAGTAAATACAGGAGTCAGTACACAGTGTCAGTGTCTATCATTGATACACATCTGAAACTGCCCAGCATGAAATGCACAGAACAGTCTAGTGCAGCAAACTTACTACTTCAGGAGATGTCAGGTTTATTTGCACACACCAGATCTCTTCTAATAAGATAAGAGTTCTGAAAGCCTCAAAAAAATAAATCAAGCAGGAAAGAATTCAGGAGGTAAAAAAAAGCAGTGTTCTTGCCAGGACACACAGTGGGGGACTAGGAACCCATCATAACCAGGGATTACAGCCTAGCCTCTGCAGGGACTGCAGGCTGCACTGCATTTGCTGCAGCTTCCTCTGGGCAAGGGCTCAAATCACAGCAAGACAGAGCTGGCTGAGGAGGCAAAAGATCACTCCTACCCCATCCCAGCTGGCTGCATACAGCCATCCTCACAGACTCTGCAAGCCTGTGCCAGTGGCACTTGGAGTGGTGCACCAAGGATGTGGCCTCCAGAGCTGCACCACCCAAGAGATGCAAGTCCCACAACTTCTCTTCCTCTGCTCCCAGAGGAGACCATAAGAGTCATGTATTAAATCTTGATAAAGATTGAATGAAATTGTAGGGCTGTTACACACATGTGAGACAGTAAGAATATCCACCTAAGTAGTGTCCTGTTCCATTCATGAGGCTGCTAAAATAGCCATTAAAAGCTGGATAAAAAAAAAACAAAAAACAAAACACAAACCTGTGGGAAATCATCTGACTAGTCCTGTTAGTGTAATGCATCAAGTAAATTTATGCAAGAAAATAAGAATGGTCAAAAGCAATCAGGATAGTAACACATGCCATGCAAGTGTAGCTTTCTCTTGGTACTATATAAAGCTTTCATTTTCAAAAATTGTTCATAGATTAAATAGAAAAATGCATACTCCAAGAGAGCCCATGGCATAGATACCATTCTCTACATTGCCTTTTGTATTATTACAAAGGCAATAATATGCGTAGTAGAGAATGCACCTAGTTACTGTTATGTTTCTAAATTCAATAGCATCACATTATATATATGGCCTTTTTCCACAATTAACTTCCAACAGATCAAATATTAATGGATAAATGTTGGTTAGATTATGTGAAACAATTAAAGGACCATAAATTAAGTTACACAAAACAATTAAGTATTTTCACATGATCAAAACAATGTTTTAGTGTTAATGTTTTCTTATTCTAATTGAAAATGTAATTATGTACTCACAGGTGGTGTTATGGAACAAAATTTGGTAAACAGTATCATCTGCCCAGCATTACAATTCACTCCCAGTAAGGAGGAACAAAGCAAACCTTGCTGCTTCTTCCAGCCAAGCCTAGCATCGCAACATGATTTGATGCTTCACAGAAATTCGGTTTGAGACTGTCCAAGGTGTAGTAGGGTATTTCCAGTTATTCCTAGGCTATTTCCATCTTCTGTAATTAATTATAGACAACTCTGTATTTTGTTCAGTATTATCAGCTCCCCAAAAAACCAAAATATTTTCCCACTACTGTACTTTTTAACTAAGGAACTAACCTAATGGAAACCATACAACAGCAATACTCAAATATAGCACTCAGACAAGAACCTTGTTAATTGAAGGTCATCGCTTCTGTTTGCTGAAGCTAGTTTTTAATAAAAAACAAATCTTGAGGCAAAACATCTTTAACAAACTACAAAACACAGTCAAAAGCCAATTTAAATAGAAGCTGCTTGATGCTTAGATGTACAGTCCTGCCTATCCTTTACCACACTGGTCATCAATGGCTATTTTACAAATTGTAAATAACACAGTACATGCTGTTCACAAACAAATCAGATTTATGGTTATATTCAGTTGTTCCTGTTACCTGAAATTAGAACTAGAAGCCCATTAAATATGAATGCATTTCAGAGAACGTAGAGGCACAGTATTATATTGATGCAAGCTTCATTAAATTTTCAATGATACAGCTGCTTCTATATTTGTGAAGGAAGGGCACAGAGTAGAAAGTAAGTTCAAGTAGTTCTCCTTCAGCCAACTTTGCATCTTTCATTACACCTTAAAACATTACACCTTAAAACCCATGGATTTTAAAATAAACTGTTGGACTAATTATGTGTAAAATACAGTAATTGTGGTCCATTACATTCAACACGATTACTTTCAGATCAGCACTTGTCATTTGTCAATTATACAAATGATACCCAAGGGGAATTGGTAGAAAGCTAGAAATCAGATTTGAATGATCAAGTTTGTATAAATTACAGACTCTATATGGGTTTGTGTACTCGCTTAATAGCACAGTCATCTTTTTAAAATAGTCACTTAAAAAGACATAACAAGAGTATTGGAAATGAAGTCTTACCTAGCAAACAGTAAGACAACTTCTTGTTCAAGTCTGTATCTAAGACATGCAGCCTTATTTTTACTGCAGAGACTGAAACCTCAAGATTGTGACAGAAAACCAACTAGATACTAGAAATATAGTTGAATACTGAGCTTTCGTTAATATCAGCAAGAGAGACAGTTAAAACATCCACATGTAAAATACCTGTGACCATGCTACGTGAAAAAAATGCAGAAACAAAACCACAAAATCGAAAACTCAAGTGGTCTAATCCTTCTTGTGGTCATGTACTATGATACAAATGTATTATATCACCACAGTACATTACCTTAATTTCCTTTGGAAAAAAGACTTATGCAATCAGGCCATTCCTCAGCTCCTCTCCATCCACTCCCCTTCATATCTACTGCTTTATGTCACCCGAGTCAGACAGCAGGATAGAGGCCTCGATGCCATGTTACCCCTCTGACAAGTCTATGTAACATACAGCCTGGGCTTCATCTGTTTTCCTTACAGTTAATGTGCATGGCCTGCCTTTCCAACCTGTTGGGACTGCAGCCTTTTTCAGCCCTCTGGATAGGCAATGCCCAACGCAAATGCACGCAGACAATGTCAGTTTGTTCTCAGACCTCATTTATTCTCCCCTGTTCAAACCCTGCTGTGACATGTTTACGGTTTTTTCTCTCCAGTTTTCTTTGGCATGCACAGTCACCATTAAATAACTCGCCTTCTCAAAACCACCATGAGGTAGTATTATCCCCACAGTACCAGATAAGGAAATTAAACCCACTATAATTAATGCTTAAAGCATGTCCAAATTTCACATTCCTGATTTGAGAGTGATTAGCATTAGCTCAATATAGGGGAAGGCGGGAGCAGTTGCACAAAGGCTGCACTTTGGCAGGGAGGGAAGTCTGACCAGTGCAGCCAAAGCCCTGAGAGATGCTGGACCCCAGGAACTTGGCCAACTCCATCCCAGGGAAGTCAATCAAACACCCCAGTTGCTGCTTCAGCCAAATGAGGGAAGGCAAGATATGAGAGCAACCTCTTCCCCCATCAAGACTTTTGGATCCAGGCACAGACTCCTTGCTCAGCTAATTTCCATTTAGACACCCCTTTCACCATACATGCAAGCACAAATACACACACAGATGCTCACTATCCTTACCTCTGATCTTCCCATAGCCACCAGCTCTCCATGCATGCATCCTCTTAGGACCTCACCTAGAACCTCTATGGCTCTTTAGCTCCAGTTTTAGCTCAGGTCTTCCCAGACAACCCTAAACGTTTCTCCAGCCCAGTCATCACTCCTCTCAAGTCCTCATGCAGTCATACCCCTTTCTTCAAACAAGTTCCCCCATGACCTTTATTCATTTACTGCCACGCAGTAAGACTGGAAGTCCACCTCCCTTTTCGACTCCACAACAGCATTTTAGTGGCCCCAAAGCCACAAAATATTTTTCAGTCACACATTCCTTGTGAAAAAGAAGGCTCCTTTCCAAAATGTCAGTTGGCAGCAAAGTTTCCCACAGGAACACATGCAATTCAAGTTCCCTAACCTCATCCAAGGAACAGATCTCCAAGAGTGGCTGTTCCATTCATACATTATCAAGATGCTTTCTATATGGAGACAGCTAGTTCTGGCCACATGTGCCATTCCATCCTGTATTACCTTTCCCCAAAACCAAGAATCACACAGAATCACAGAATATCAGGGATTGGAAGGGACCTTGAAAGATCATCTAGTCCAATCCCCCTGCTGGAGCAGGAACACCTAGATCAGATCACTCAGAAACACGTCCAGTTGAGTTTTGAATGTCTCCAGAGAAGGAGACTCCACAACCTCCCTGGGCAGCCCCTTCCAGTGTTCAGTCACTTTCACTGTGAAGAAATTTTTCCTCATATTTAACTGGAATCTCCTATGTTCCAGCTTGCATCCATTACTCCTTGTCCTATCATTGGATGTCACTGAGAAGAGCCTGGCTCCATCCTCCTGACACTAAGACACTCACCCTTTACATATTTGTAAACGTTAATAAGGTCACCCCTCAGTCTCCTCTTCTCAAGCTAAAGAGACCCAGCTCCCTCAGCCTTTCCTCCTATGGGAGATGCTCCACTCCATCATCTTGAAGATACAACAGAAATCAAGGATTTGTTTAGCAAAATTTAAGGACAGGTGTTGTTTCAAGACTGGAAACAAAAAGGTTCAAACAAGTACAGTAATTCTTGACTATGCTCAACAGACAAGTACTTCTCCAAATCCTAAATTCCTCCAGCCCTGCCCAGCTGAAATCATTCACAGCAGTATCACATCATCCTGGCATTGCCTTCAGTCCTGTAACCTCTCTCTCTCCCTTTAAAAATAATCAGAGCCCAAAAAGATACCTTTTCATTTTTTTTCCTGGAACAAGGGGATTTGGAGGATTTAAAAGTAGCCTCCCATCTCCAGTTCACAGCACATCAGTCACAGGCTTACCAAACTATGCAAGTGCCACAGACAGGCCTTCCTGACGCCATCTGAGGTGTGTAAAGACTATTCTTTTTGGTCATCTTAAACCTGAAGACAGCTACACCCAGAAGAACCTTAACTCTTCTATTTACACAAGGCTATTCATATATCCACACTAAAGATTATATAGTCATTTGTTACACCTACAGATTGTTCAACTCCTAATCCCCATGGAAGCTACCTTTTTTTCTTTAGTATTTTTTTTCTCTTCAGAAAATGCACTACACATTGCAAGTAAGGATAACAAAGACATTTAATGTTTGTCTGCCTGTACTTGCCTGGTACCAGCCGTCTTCCTTCTTCACTCCAGCTCTGCCAGAGGCTCTTGTAATACATCTAACCCAGGTGCCAAACCTTCCTGCCCAATTAAGACCTAACACTTCACATTCTGGCTCAGCAGGCAAAAGGTGTCAACATTAGCTGAACCACTCCCTTGCTTTTTGCTGTCTAGGAACATCAGTCCTTTGTCACCCTGGCAGAGACACTGAGAGTTTGGCTGCATTGCTTGGCATTGATAAAAACTGGGGAGCAGAACTAGGGCTTGAGAACTTTTACCTCAACTCTTACCTTCCTTAAAAAACAGATAAAGCAACCCACAGACACACACACTATTCCTCAGTCTGCCCCTTCCCGCTATTTCCTCTCAGTAGAGCCACTTATCTTCCTCTTTAATGTTAAAAAAATTTGTCACGTTCCCATTAAACCCAGGATTCTCCAAATGCTTAGACATATATTTTAACCTTAGTGCCAATCACTGAGGCAAGACTGTGTGAACAGCAAAAATCATTATCTACATGTTTCCCAATTTGGAGCCAAACTATTTACCAGATGACTTGCTCATTGTTCCTTTGTGTCAGAGGCACCTTGTCTCACTTCAGGAACTTAATGGCATTCCACACAAAAAACCTGCAAGAATTTCTTAATATATTCTCTCTCCCTGTATCTTTTATATTCAAGAGAAGAATACCTTAGAATATCATCTTCAGAGCATCAAAAAATGTTCCTAGCTATGACAATTGAAGTCTAATTTTGTCATGTATAGAGACAGTTCCTGCTAAGTTGTTCTGTCAGATCTGGTCTTGCCAAATGCAATTCTTGCAAAACATTTTTTAAAAAAGGAAAACCAAGTAGACATCACCACAAAACTCAGTTCACTCTTTGAATTAATACTTACAACTTATATTACAGCATGAGTGGCATTTCTGTGAAGAAACATCCACTGTTTCCTGCATATCATTAAACCAAAGAAGGAACCAGCAACATGAAACTTAAGCAGGTTATTTATTTATTTATTTATTTNTACCACAGTTGTGCTGGACCATTACCATAATGGACTTTTACTATGTTCAACATTACCATGGCATTAAACACTTATCCAGTAAAAATGGTAAACTCAAACTGGGTACCCAAACCCATTAGCTGTAT
>VZTM01042310.1:21056-60814 GCA_013400555.1 Jacana jacana
CACACGACTAACTCCAAGAAAACAAAGAAGATGACCGAGATTTTTCTTCCCAAAGAAGTCAGGAGAAAGCTTTCTTCCTGAGGGACTACATTCCACTTAAAAAAAAGGCATTTTGCTTCTTCCTTTGAAGATGCAAACAGGCTACAATTATGCAACTATTTCAAACAAGCACCAGTTAACCTAACTTCCCATGACATATCTGACAAACTGAGTAACAACCATCCTGATGGGTCTCCCAACGCACCTAGAAAAAAACAATTCTCTCAGATGTAAATTGTTGAGAATGAAAGTAAAGAAACGAAGTAGTATATTATTATCTCCCCAAACCAGACAGACATTTTTGGGACCACAAAAGTTCCTCTTCTGATTGAGATTTTTAGCTATATGGAATCACAATCTGCTTCTTGTCCACCAAAACTCCTTAAACTTTTCATGTGAATAACGATCTACCACCCACCACTCAGATCTAATCTGAGATGTAATCTGGCAAGAGTAGCAAGAAAACTAGAAGCCTAAGAGACAAAATAGAGCACCTGCTCTGCCAGATAAATCAGCTTTTAAAGCATGCATCTTCACAAAATTGTGTAAGCTAAATTAACATTGCCAGAGGAATGTCCTTTCTTCAACCCTATACCCACCTTATTTGTGAACATACATTGCTACAGATTACCTCGCACCACCTTTCACACCTAACCATTTGTAAGGCACTTCAACTCACTAATCCTGTAGAAACACCACCACACTCAAAAAACCTGCTCATTTTCAGCCAGGTTAGCAAACTAGATCAGCTCCCACAAGGGTTCAGTAAGTACCTGAGTCTGGTGACTTTTTCATCTCGTGCCTGATGCCTATTCACAAATCCTGCATTCATGTACACATTTCAATGGTTCAACCAGCACTTCTCATGTTGTTTGCACTCATGAGCTTGTACCTCATCTTCTCTACAAACATAAATATGGTGGCCTAAAAATAACATACGTCACAGCCAACCTTTGTTACAAATTAACAGCCCTGAAGATACTATCACTGTCCTTGTATATTTTGCATTTAAGATACTTTATTTGGAGGAAAAAAAAATGCTGTAGAAAATTTAAATGAGTTTAAGCACTTAATTCCCACATGCTCAAGTTAAAAATTACAGGCCTGACAGTTCCTCACTGCCTACCTCTAGTTAGACTCCTTCACTCAAATTCACTTGGCTGAAATACAGTTTTATGATATTTTCTATAATCTCCAAGGCTTCCCCCCATCTTAGAACAAAAGCACTTTCTTGAACCACACCACACTGCAGAGAAGAACGCAGCAGGAAGCCAAGTGATCCTTTCACTTGGAAGAAGTTTAAACAAGATTCCAAACTCTTTTCCAATCACTCCAGCCCTACAAACCGGCATCGGATCCTACTCCCTGAATTCACCAGAGATGTTCCTAATTCCACCTCCTGGGTAATTTGACAGCCTCAAAACTCCAAACACTGCTAATATTAAAATAAATATGTAAATAATGAAACCTCTCTTTCCTCATTTTAGCAGCCGTTAGCACTGCAATTAGAGTTCTCATAGGATGCACTTACCCCCTAATGAATCCCTGAAACAGCCAAAACAGGGTGCAGGGCAGATTACAGAATCCCCAAAACACAACTCAGTGAATTGATGTCTCCCATGAGCAACTCAAAACTGGCATAGTAAGTGTTGTTATGTGGTCTTCGTTTTGATGCCTTATTAACATATTAAGCAATAAATAAACAGATTTCTCTGGAAAAAGGAGAAAAAGGAAGAATAATAAGGAACCTAGACACCCTTTTGTAAGTCTCTTGTGGACAGGAAAAAGACACCAGAAAAGTTTATAATACAGCAAGTTCATTAACTACCAACTACCAAGCAGTACATGAATAAACCCAGAACCACTACACCAGCAGCAGCTGAAATCTACCCTATCAGTTCTCTGTGGAGGCTGCTCTTGTACCTGTGTCTCCCAGAGATGTCAAGCACGGGAAAGAGACATCACAACACTGGGGATGAAAAGGATTTTCTTTGCTTTTGTGTATCAGCAGGCACCACCGTTTCCTCTCTCGACCGGTCAGCATGGGTCACAAGTAGCTGGAATAACAGGACCTACTCCCAAGAAAGAGCTTTACATACTACTTTCCCTCCTCTTCCCTACAGCAGAGTTGGACAAAAGAGCTGAAGCAGCAGTCCCAATTAACTACCTTTTTTTACCTAGGACTTTTGCATCTGATTATTGCAGACCATATGGTCTAAGCTTACAGCTAACAGTAAATTTCTTTACTCAGTTCCATTTGCAGTAATAACCCTAACATTCTGTTAATGCAGTTCTCAGTGGATGCATTTCCTTCCCCCTTTATGTAAGTAAATCAGTGGGATACGCTTAACCTGCCTCCTAAAACACAACACAGGCAATGAAATCCAAGCAGGCAGAGTAAAATATAATTCACTGTTTCAAATGAAGCCAGGTGGATTACAACTCCATTAGCAAGCATGCACCCAGCATCTGTATGCTCAGAAAAGACATTAGGAATTATCTGAATAATCAAAAAATGTCGTGCATGCACAAAGGATTTTGCATATAATTCTTGAGGGTGAACTTTTAAAAGAAGGCAAAGCCATCAGTACACTTTAGAAACTAATGCATCATAGCACTTTAATCAAGCATTGCTCCATAATTAGACACTTTCCCTGGCACAAGAGCATCTTTAAAGCCAAGTATCTGATGCACTGAACCACTGTTATACTTAATAAACTTTGAGACATTAATTATTCTTGAACTGAGCATTTCCTTACTAAGTTCCATCCTAGAACAACTTTTTACTGCTAATTTATCATCCTCCCCTCCCAGTGACAAATGGAAAAGCCTTATTTCACATTACTCTAATGCCAAAACCACATGGTATTACACTTCTGGTGATGTTGGTCAAAAAGTAATAACCAACAAAAAACTAAGAATCTCTTCCCTCAAAAAAACACAAGCATTCCCATAATCATAAGGCTTAGCATGGTTCCATTGGAAAAAACTGCAATGGAGCCCAACCTGAAGGATGTTTACAGCTGAGACACGATGTATGATTTCATCCTCTTGCACTCATCTGCCTATCCCGTATCTCCACCATAGCACTGCTGTGATTATCAGCACACAAACCCCTGCTCTGCCGCAAGCAGACAGGAACACATTCCAGAACCCCACTGGCCACAGGGGAACTGAACGTGGGCAACAAACAACATTAGGAGAAAGCCACTGAGGTGTCAAGCACACCGACATAGGAAAAGACACAAAGGAGGACAAATACTATCTGCATACATTGGTAGGATCCAGGTCACAGTAAAGGGAGATACTCTTAACACAAAGTATCTACCCCAGATGAGAGAGATTTAAATTAATGAAGTGGGGAAGAGAAAAATAACCAGCCAAACCTCCAAAGCAGTGGACTTCACATAGCAAGAGGAACCTTCACTGCAGACGTATGTCAAAAAAGAAGGAACAAACAGGACACACATTGCCAAAAAGTTCCCAAATACTTTGAGGTTAATTTTGCTTCTATAGGAGGTGAAAAGAGATTAAGAAAAAAATTATAAAAGGAAGGCTCTTCTAGTTTCATTCTAACCAAAGGGAAAGAATTGGTTGAGAACGTGAAAGTGAAAACAATGTCTGACAGAAGGTGTAAGAAGGCAACTCTCACAATTCTTCAGAAGAGCAAAAAAGAGAGGCCGCAAAATTAAGAAAATTAACTAATGGTAAAACCACAAGCTATCTGAAACCCAGAAGAAAGATCTGAAATTTACTGACAAATCATCTCAGCTAAGTAAAGGACCTTTAATTATTTGAAATAAAGAGATTTTGCACAAGTGTAAATCAAATCACTGCGAGTCACTTAAAGTGAACAGCAAGCACAGCTAATGAAATAGGAAAGGTCAAAGCAATTAGTGGAAGGCAACACTGAAGGTAACATGAAAATGCTTCAAAATTCCTGCAGTGAAAGAGTGGGCAGTTAAAGCAGAAGCATGTTAACCCACTATTCAATAGGGAAAAAAAAAATCTCTAATAGACACCACCAAAGCATCTGGGGAGTTTTCTGTATCACTCTTCATTCACTAAAACAGATTAACCACCTAATGTAACTCATATGTCAGCAAAAGGAACAAGAACACAAAGCAGAACTGGGAAATGCATAAGAGCTGTTGCTCCAAACCTCACAACCCAACAAAGTCAACCAAGACTCTGAATTTTTCCATGCATATTTATCAGCAAACTTCAAACAGAAACAAATCAGAAGACTGGTAGAGGCAATATGCTCCTGCAGACAACTTATTGAACCTCTATAAAGGTATGGATTATATACAGTGGTTACTGCATTGAAAGAGTACTTCAAGGTTTTCAAAGCTAGTAGTTATAATATTTACCACTTGGAAACCGACAAAGGCAGCTATCAAAGATCATCTCTGCTCTCTGCATTAAGTTCCAGCTGCCTGAAGAAGGGCAAAAGCACCTGCCTCTAAAGAACAGGAAACCAAACACACAGGTAAACACAGATCAGTCAGGGTTACTGTGAGTCCCTGCAAAGATGCTGAAATAATCATGGCAAAGGACCTACCTCCTGTATATTTCAGATAACGAAGCAGATAAGATCCAACACAGGATTTGTTAAGAGGAAATCATATCAAATTAATATAATTTCCCCCAATGAACAGTTAACAATGTAGCTAGCGAAACTACAACTAGAAGTAATATACTTTTCGTTTAAGTGGACTTTTGACACACTTAAATTGACAGTCATATTATCTACAAATACGGTTATTTGTTGAAATACTGAGACATGATTAGAAACCCATACCCAGAGATAAAATAGGTGGCAAAGCCATTCACGTGGCTCCAATCTTTTAGTATTCTCCACTATTAGAGATTGTAACTTGGGGGTGGGGAGGTAGGAAAGGTTTTGCTGCCAACAAGTTCCAAGAAATCCCAGAAAAATTCTTTTTTTTTTGGTGTTTGTTATTAAATTAACAGAGGATAATCTGGGACAGTTACAAGCACTTTGACAGGACTCACAATCCAAAGTCACTTGAAGCAAGTACAAGTGTCACATGAAATAGGCAGTTTGACAGAGCAAATACTTAAGTATTTGCTTAATCAGCTGCATAACACAACATGGAAGGCAAGGTTAAATACTTTTCTGCCGAGAGACGTTAAGCAGTAGAGCGCTATAAAATCTGAGGCTTATGCTGAACATAAATCACACACACACAAAAATAAAAATATGTAAAGATTCATTGTCCTAATGAGATGTATGAAATGCAGGAATCATAAGAAAAGCACGTGAAGTAATTTTGACTTTGCCTGTTGTACAAGGGACTCAGATGAAGCACCATGTCCCAGTTCTGGTGCTCCAGAAAAATGCAAACCAAGTGAAAAAAAGCCTCGAGTAAAGTAGTGACAATAGCCCACAGATGCATATTAAAAAAAAAAATATTTTATAAAATCACCAAAGAGACAAGATTGAAGAAACTGGATTTCTGAAGTGTGGAAGACAACAAAGAGAAAGCTCCCAAAACATGTTCCGGCAGAAGACGTGTAATAAGAGTTCACAAGGCATACAAAATGCATGTTAGAATTCTTAAATGCTTAAACAAATAAATTTAGATAAGAAGTTAGAAGTATTTTAAACGGTGAGAAGAGCAAGCTATCAGAACAGATTGCCTAATAAGGGTATATCTCCATCAGAAACTTATGTTAACTCTTTTGCATTGAGAATTAGTTAGACATTCCTTCCTTGGGTCTGAAACATGGTGAATTTATAAAAGAACAAATGTCAAATATCTCCTTTCTTTCTCCCTCGTATTTCATTCAGAGATGCTTCATCTGACCTGCCAGCTTCTAGATCAGTTATTACAAGATTAACCATTATTAAGAAATTACTTCCAGCATGAAATCTCTGTAACATCATATGGAAATAATAATAATAATGAAAACACAACCTTAAAGCAGTTATTGGAAGGATATTATAGAGGAAAAGCAACCCACTTGAACCACATCGAGAGTCCTTGTTTACAACAAAAACAAAGATATCCAAAAATACTAGTTACACAGTGACTTCACCTTCATATATATATGCTTTAAAGCAGTGATGCTCAGCTGAAGAGACACTCTCGACTGGCAAAGTAAAAGGAGGGACTAACAGACCTTGCTGGGTCCAGGTAAGGTGAATTTGGGTGGGGCTGCACAGCCTTCTCCTGGCAAGCACCCTGCAGAGATACCTGTCTGGTGCCATTCAGGGTCACATGGATCCAGACTACTGAGTGTCAAATGCATAACTGTGAACAACGGGAGCTGGGGGAAGCAGAGGTCGTTCTTATGCAGGTGGGAAGAAACAAGGAAAGCAAGACAAAGACATCAACCCCAAATAGGTCATCAGCAGCCAGACCCAGTAAAGTACAAAACGCGACTAATTTTCTCAAGTGGACCTCAGCTACAATGAAAAAATATTGAGAACCAAAGCAGGAGAGGGAACTGAGAGCAAACATGCTGTCCTCTGCTGTAAGCGACTCTGAAGGAGCTCGAAAGCAGAAGATGATCAAAATCATTAGTCCTTTAATCTTTACTGAAATAGAAGCATCATTTTAAAGCTGCCAGCCTTGCCTAAATGCAGCCATTACTTTTTGAACTCCAGCCAACACTGCACTTTTACACAGCCACCACCACTAGTGTACCTGCTGCCTCTCCTACAGCAGCACTACCAGGAAATTATCTGCTATTCTCCCAAAAGCCTTCCCTCACAGCAACAGAAGTCCTTGCATGGCTGCAGAGAACAGGATCAGAGAACTGGATGAAAGCTAATGCTTTTTCTTTAAAAAAAAAAAAAAAAAATCAATCCTTTGTTGCAATCCAGGTCCTTTACCATGCTCGTTTACAACCCCTAAATCAAGTATAGCAAGGCTTTCAGGCTGTGTCTTTGGGATGTAATTGACATGCAGTTTAATAGTTCAAGATATATGTATCACAGGAAAGATGAAAAGACAAAAAAAGAAAACAAACTAATCAGAAAGGGCTACATCTGCAGTATGAGGTTTCCTTCATGCATCTAGAAAGATTTATAGTAGAGCCTTTAAAACTTCCACACTAAAGAAGATCTCCACATCTGAAAGCGAATGAGTTGAGAGTGTGACTGACATCAATAAAAGCCAGTTATAAGAATTATTTAAGGGTTCATCTTTGAGAAAAATAATAATTAAAAAAGTCATTACTCTTGTTGGGGGAAATAAAAATAAATAAATAAATAAATAACCCCCACACCAAACCCAAATGAGTAAACAGCACCATCGACACCAGCTCAGAGGTTTTTCCAACGTTTCAAATTGCATCAAAGCTTCAGATAAAGTATTCCCCATTCAGGAGAATTACAACGCAAAAAAAATAACACGAATTACCGTATTTTTTTCTTTTGGTTATCCAAGCACAGTACTAAATGCAAATGAGAAGACTTTAAGTTGATGAGAAATGTATTTTTCTCTACGTTCCCCGTTCCATATCCCAAAACCTCACACGCCTTCGGGACAGGATCCGGTACCGAACACGCCAAGCCCCACATCACCCCGAATCATTAACTGCAGAGAAGCAACCAAAAGCAGCGCTTCAGCCGCACACCACGACCCAGCCCCCAAGTCCGATGAGGAACCACTGTCTGCTGCCGGGAGAAACAAACATGGGGACACGAGGGGGCCGGAGCCGCTCCACAAACGCTTATACTAGGTCTGGTGGAGCCTCGCCAGGCCGGGGGAGCAACTGTTTCCCTCAGGCCCCGCCGCCTGGTCCCCCTGCAAAGGAGCAGCTCCGGGCCGGGCCGCCTCCCTCTTCACCGCGCCCTTTCCCCCCCTGAGGACGGGGTGGCGGCCCCACTCACAGCGTGTGCCCGCAGACATTCACCATCAGCTTCAAGGAGGGGTTGCGATACTTGGTGGTCTTGCACCGCGGGCAGCCCTGATCATCCATAGCCACAACCGCTACCTCCGCCTTCCCTCCTTCTTCCGCCTTCCGCCACGCAGTGACGCCGCGAAAGCGGCCCGCCGGCAACTACTCGCCGCCCACGCGTTCCGCCCGCCGCGGGTCCTGGCCCGATCCGCTCCATTCCCCTCCTAGGCAGAGCCAGCCGGCAGCGGGAAGGGCCAGGGCAACCGGGCCGAGCAGGTACGAGCAGCCCCAGGCAGCACCTGCCCGGTAAGAGACGAAGAAGAAGAGGGGGGGAACGTCCTGCCCGATAGATCCGGTTGTTACAGGGAAGGGGGGCCGCTCCCATCTAATAACTAATTAACAGGAGGCCGCTGCGGGCCGGTAGCTCCTCAACGGGCTTAACCGCTCCAGGCCTGGGTTAACGGCGCCTGCACCGCCTCGCGCCCTGAGAGTTTTAACCCTGCCTTTACCGCCTAGGGAAAGGCCGTTCAGCGGCGAGACACAGGTGAGGGGACCCACCGCCACCGCCTCCCTCCACAGCCCGCGGGGGCGTCCCCGCAGCCGGGCGCCACGCTCCAGGTGGAGGTGGGGAGAGAAGTGGAGGGGAGCGGAGCGGGGCCGCCTGATTGACGGTTGCCCTGGAGACGCGAGAGCCCCCGCCCCCCCGATGCGACACAGCCAATGGGCAGGCGCGGCCGGGCCAGCAGGCTTCGGTGCCATATAGTATTGCAGTGGGGGTAGGAGTCACGTTGGGGGGAGCTGCGGAGAGGAGCCCGTTTACACTACTTTGCTATAGCAGCTATCTTTAATGGTTATTGCGTGGCTGGGAGGAAACCTGATCGGCTAGAGCCGGCCGAGAGCAGGAGCAGGAGGAGGAGTGGACTTTCCAGAGAGATAGGAAGAGGGAGAGGAGGAGAAGGGGACGGGGGGAAGGGAAAAAAAAATAAAGAAAAGGAAAACAAACCGAAACATGTCTTCTGCCTCCCCCACGGATGAGATCACGAGCTCGGTGGAGATCAAGCAGGAAAATGTGATGGAAATCCTCTCTGAAGCCAGCAAGGTGCCCCATGACAGAGCGACGGCGGGAGCCCTCAACCCCGCGCCGCCGCCCCCTCCTGCCGCTGCCCCTTTCCCAATGGAGCACGCAGGTTCAGCCACCGCCGGTGAGGAGGGAGCCGCGGACCAGGTACTGCTCCACACGGAACTCCTGGCCAGGAATCACCACGCTGCCTCATCTCCCTCCTCTTCTTCCTCCTCCTCCTCCTCGCAGACCCCCCTGGCTTTCTCCCCGGACCACGTCGCCTGCGTGTGCGAGGCGCTGCAACAAGGTGGGAACCTGGACCGCCTGGCAATGTTCCTGTGGTCTTTACCCCCGAGCGATCTGCTACGTGGCAACGAGAGCCTGATGAAAGCCCGGGCGCTGGTGGCTTTCCACCAGGGCATCTACGCCGAGCTCTACAGCATCCTGGAGAGCCATAACTTCGACTCCTCCAACCACCCACTTCTGCAGGAGCTTTGGTATAAGGCTCGCTACACCGAGGCGGAGCGAGCCCGGGGCAGACCCCTGGGGGCGGTGGACAAGTACAGGCTGCGGAGGAAATACCCTTTGCCCAGGACCATCTGGGACGGCGAGGAGACAGTCTACTGCTTCAAGGAGAAGTCCCGCAACGCGCTGAAGGAGCTTTACATGCAGAACCGGTACCCCTCGCCGGCCGCCAAGCGCAACCTGGCCAAGATCACTGGGCTGTCCCTCACTCAGGTCAGCAACTGGTTTAAGAACCGCAGGCAGCGGGACCGCAACCCTTCCGAGACCCAGTCCAAAAGGTAAGGACAAACTTTCCTCCCCGCCCCCCTCTCCCGCTGGCCTGCCTGCCTTCCCCTCCCTCTTCCCGTCTCTTTCTTCCCTTGCAAACATGGCGCTTACCTTCGGTGCGCCTCGTCCCCCCCTCCTTCCCCCTCCCTCGTTCCCAACACACACACACCCGGCCCGGGCACTCAGGCATGTGAGACAGCGACGAGAAACTTTCCCGGATCCCGCCGCCCCTTTCCACCTCCCCGCGCTCCCCTCTCCCGCCGCCACCCTTTCCCCCTGGCCCGGGGGAGCCGGCTGCGTGGCGGGCTCGGCGGAGCGGGGAGGTGTGGGNGGCGGGGGCTCGGCGCCGCGAAGCGGGCAGGTGGAGGTGACCTCCCCGTTCCCGTCCCCCTCCTGGAGCAGGGAGGGGAGAGAGAGAGCGGGGAGAGGGGAAGGAAAGGAGGGTNTTAATCATTGACAGCGGCCGGAGGACGTGGGGGGGGGGGGGGTCCCGCCGCTCGGTCTGTTTTGAAACCTGACTCGGGAGCGGGCTGGGCTCGGGTTTCAGCAGGGGAGCGGGGCTGGCCGCGCCGGGCCTCAGCGGCGGTACCGCGGGGCTCGNGTGGGACACATCAAAGCGAGAGCGGCCGAGGGGGGAGGGAAGGACCGAAAAATGCAGTGAAGGGCGGACCAGCCGGCGAAAAAATCCCGGCGGAGGGGCTCGGCCAGGCCGGGGCGGTGGTACAAAGGCCGCTCCCCCCTCCCCCACCCCCCTACTTCAGTCCCCCGGGCAGCGCCTGAGGTGCCTCCGCCGGCACCTGGGGTTAGCGCGAGCCCGGCTCCCGCCGGGGCGTTCCCCCCCTTCCCGGGGCTGGCGGGGCTCCTGGGGGCGGTGGACACAGGCCAGGAGGGTCGGGCGGCGCTTCCCGGCCTGCTCTCACCTCCCGTGGCTGCTACCCAGCCGTTTGCCAAATGGCTGCGGCCGATCTCGGGCATGTGTGCGACCTGGGTCGGCAGAGAGGCGCCGCAGGCCCTTTCGGTCGCCTGGGATGGATGGCGGGGAGAGATTTATTTACACGTAATAATCCAGTCTGTAAAATTTCTGCTCAGCAGGCGGCTGGTTTGATGTGTCCTTTTCTAAGAACTTTCCCCCTTGTCTTTAAAGTTGTTTGAAGTGCCTTGTAAAGGCAAATCACAGAAAAAAATATGTCGGGGTAAACTCTCACAAAAAGCAAGGAGTTTCCCTTTGGTGCAGAGTTCACTGGCCCCCCCATCGTAATGCAGTATCATCTCTCTGTCTTTTCCCGTAGTGAGTCAGATGGCAATCCTAGCACAGAAGATGAATCCAGTAAGGGGCAGGAGGATTTATCTCCTCATCCACTCCCCAGCTCATCCGATGGCGTTACCAGCCTCAGCCTTGCCAGCCACATGGAGCCCATCTACATGCAGCAGCTCGGAAACACTAAAATAGCCTTGAGCTCATCTGGTGTCTTGTTGAATGGAAACCTCGTGCCTGCCAGTACCTCTCCCGTCTTTCTCAATGGTAGCTCTTTTCTTCAGGGACCCAACGGTGTCATTCTCAATGGACTCAGTGTGGGGGCTTCACAGACGGTTACCTTAAATTCACCCAAAACTACATCGAGTGTTGTGAGCAATGGGGTGTCCATTACTGACATACTTACATCTTCGTCTGAAGATGTTAAGGACTTCAAACTTGTTCAGGCTTCTGTCCCCAGTGCCACAGCAGCCACCTTCAGCCCCAGCAACATCCCAGTGTCATTCCCAGGATTGATACCAAGCTCAGAGGTGAAAAGGGAAAGCATACAAACTGCTGCCTCCCAAGATGGAGGCTCTGTAGTTACTTTTACTGCTCCTGTCCAAATAAACCAGTATGGCATTGTCCAGATCCCCAATTCAGGAACAAATGGTCAGCTGCTGAATGGAAGCATCGGTTTTTCTTCTCTGCAGCTGCCTCCTGTTTCTGTGGCAGCTTCACAAGGTAAACGTTTTGTAAGAGGTACAAGAAGTTGGAATCTGGCACACTTAGCATTTTAGAAGTCGTGGTACTTATCCTCAGGGGTTCTAGAGTTGTTTCTCAGCTACAGTCACACGCAGTACATCAAACAATACTTTTTGCCTTCCTTTATATGGGTTCTGCTGGTGAGCATACTGTTACAAGAGTCTGAGCCCCTCTGCTAAGAGCAGAGAAGGAGGTTTGGTGTTTTACACTTCTTTCATCTCATGCTTTTCTCAGAAGCCTGTGAGACTAGTCTTCACAAATACCTGCAAATTTTACCTATTTCGGTAATTCGAAATACTCCCTATTTGCCATTGAATTCTTTAATGAGATGATTCATAAAAATGAAAATTGTGGCAGCTGGAAATTGTTATAATTGTTGTTCTTGTTGTTTTTTAGGTTCTTTGGCTTTTTAACCAAAGCATTTCATAAAAATGAATTTTCAATTACTATAGACACAACAAGAGGAAGCAGTTACACTCATACATTTTCTGTATAATTAAGAAAGATTAAACTGCAGGGAAACAATAGAAATACACAATAGCTTGTAGATACAAACAAAATGTGAGGATATTTGGACAAATTGCTTTCCATCCAAGGGAAATATGTCATTGCAGGTTCATGTGCCACGTGTTCAGGCTCCTCCCCAAGTTTGCTTTAGTGTTTGTCTTAACATACCATAGACTGAAACTGGGGGCCAGCCAGGAAGAATTCCAGGGAGTGCAAGCCTAGTTCTCAATCCTTATTTTGAAGCAGGTCAGTTATAAAGCACAACCAAACAGCTTTGTTACTCATTAGCCACTGTATCTTTGGTTATGAAAATTATTAAGCTTGAATAAATCTCTAGTTTCAGGATCTGTGTACTATAATGAAAAATCAAACCGTGCTCATGTTGGCTTATTTGAATTAAATGTGTATAGGGAGTGAATAATTCTTGGCATTAAAGGAGGGAGGAACAATGAAGCCGTACAAAAACATTGTAAATGGGTGCAAAATTACAAGGTCCTCAAATGTGGCACTTGCAGTCAGTGGCAGTTACTGGTACATAGTTTAAACAAGATGTAAAAGAGAAAACTTTTAGTCTGAATGCTGCTTCTAATCACAAAAGCTGTTTAAGTTATGTGCTCCAAGGCGTAGACTGACAACCAGTAAAGGTGGAAAATTTCGGTCCCTTCAGTAGTATAGGACAACTGTATTTGAAAGTCCTAAGATTCATAGTAAGTTTCTCTCTGAACATTTTCCCCCTTGTTTAAAAAAAAACCCACACAACAGTTGCCACTGGAGAGTTACCTACCATATGTCTAGTCTGGTGCAGAGAAAAGTGAAGATCTTATTTGCTGCTTTGATTTCTCCTCTTGTTTTTCTTAACATGAGAAGGATGGATAACTGGCTGCCTATTCCAAGTGAAGTGTACTGCCAGCTATTTTAAGTAAGCTTCACTAAATGATAAAATATTGCCAGGTAACTTCAAGCTTCCTTGCTTTATTACTTTAGTTTACCCATAAGAGTAACTTCTTCCAAAAAGTTATCATTGCTTAATGGGAATGAATAGGTAGCTAAAATACTACCCAGGTGAGAAATGCACCTTCAGTGCTGTTGCAAAAAAAATTCAGGCATCTCCAACTGTAACCTCTTAAAATTAACCTGCTTTTGAGAAAGAGAAGTATTTGAAAGGAGACCCAGTCCCAAGAGGCAGCATATCTTATTTTAGGAATTATTATAATGACAATTTATATGGCAGTAAAACCAAGTTAAGGTCATCTCTAGCCACCACTTCTTACTCTGGATAGCTACAACGTCACGCAAGCAGTGCCATGGCTTTCAGTGAGGGCAGGCAGTTGCTGGTGACTTTACACTGCATGGTGAATGTGGTAGGGTTAGGTTTTTAGAAAAATGTGATACAGCAAGGTGAAAGGCAGTAACATCTGAGCACTTGACAGACTATCTCATTCACCCCGTAGAAGTTACTGGATTTTGATATTTTATTGGCAGGTTGACTCAGGTCGGTTCTGTTCAGAGGTAGTGATTTCATGTGACGTGTCTCCAGTTCCCACACACAAGCTGTAGTCTGTCACTGAACTATCTTTAATAGCTTTTCATGCTGCTATTCTTAGAAATTGAGTGGTGGCAACTACTGAAGGCCAAAACAAATTCATTTTAATCATATGGCTGGGGACTGTTTGCCCCTTAACAAGAGTCTGAAAGTTACCTAAAGTATCAGAACTTTTTTTTTTCTTTCTAAAAGCAGTTTCTATTAATAGCTTTATTTTTTCATACCAAATTTTCTCTCACCTCTTATAAACTTATAAATAAGTTCTGTGTTCTGTGGAATATCAAAATATGTGTGTACAAGCAAACGTAAAAAAGACCAAAACATCTCAACAAAATGTCTGCACAACTCCGCCAACTATAATCGGTTTTGTTTGGCTTCTGCTTCCTTTTCTCTAGGTAATGTTTCAGTAAATCCCAGCACATCTGATGGAGGAACTTTTACGACTGAGTCTTCAACAGTGCAGCAAGGAAAGGTTTTCTTCAGCCCACTCGCTCCGAGTGCAGTCGTTTACACGGTTCCCAATTCAGGCCAGGCAGTAGGATCTGTCAAGCAAGAAGGACTGGAAAGAAGCCTCGTGTTTTCTCAGTTGATGCCAGTTAGTCAGAACACACAACTAAATGTAAACATGTCTTCTGAAAACATATCCAGCGGAGGACTCCAGTCCCTGGCCTCCTCATTAGTGAATGTAACAACGCCCTCACATAATTTTTCCCTCACACCACCAACTCTTTTAAATGCTGCAGAACTGAATTTTGGTATCTCAGAGAGCCAGTCCATGTTGTTGCCTGTGACTAGTACATCTACTGTGATATCTATCAGCAACACTAACTATGCAACCCTTCAGAACTGTTCCCTCATTACCAGTCAAGATCTGTTGTCCATTTCTACAGCACAGCCCGCGCTTGGAGAAATAGTTTCTACAAGTGGAGACCATGTCAGCCACCCCTCTGCACAAGTACATCAAGATTTTGTCAGAGAGCACAGGTTAGTCCTGCAAGCTGTACCTGACGTCAAAGAGATTTTCTTACCTAATTCTGATAATAAGTCAACCGGCAGTTTAATGATGCTGGATTCAAAATCCAAGTATGTTATGAGTAACGTGGTTGACACAGTTTGTGAAGAATTGGAAACAGACAAAAAAGAACTTGCCAAACTGCAGACAGTTCAGATGGATGAAGATATGCAAGACTTGTAACTTTTTTTTCTTGCTTTCTATTTTAGTAGATAACTCTCCTGTTGAGGCCCTAACAAGCACCAAGTGGTTTTTTTTTGGTTTGGTTTTGTTTTGTTTGGGTTTTGTTTTGTTTTGTTTGTTGGGTTGGATTTTTTTCATTTAAAGAAAACAGAAGAACGTTTAAATGGTCTGAATTGATGGACAGAGGAATGGCCAGCAATGGAATTAGGTTGCCACACTTGGTTTGCATGCAGTATTCTCTTTTATGCAGATTAAAGGAGAAAGGAAATGCCAGGGCAAGTACTGAGCTAATTGTTTGGCTAAGAGATACTACCCCGATAATTTAACTAGACTCCAGAGTACAATATATTCTCAACAGTAAGTATACACTCCTAACTTTAGATATAAAACAAAAGTCTTGCTCTGAAAAGGTAGAAAAAATGCACTCATTTTTGCTGTTTACTTCCAGTCCATGGGCATTGAGAGATTTTTAAGGAACTCTAGACGATACCTCACCGGCTACTTCTATGTTGTTTGAGGTTAAGAAACGAAACACAATCAAAAACAATAATGTTATTTGTGTTGTGTGTGCTTTTTTCAGCAGATTTGCATTCAAACCAAGAATCAAACATTTACAGGTTTCTAAATGCTACAGATAGCATTTTGTCAGTGCACCAGAAAAAGCATAGTTTGAAACTCTAATGCAACTCAGAAGCTTTCTCTCCAATATGAATGTAAATATTGTTTCAGCGCTTATAAAGGAGACTTTTTTTTTAAATTAGTACAATGGATTTTATTTATGGTTTATGTTCCCTTTCACTTTAGACGCAATGCATTGAAAAGGAAAACTTTTTCTGGCTGTTTAATTTATTTTTATTGTTTGAGCAGGAAGTAAACATAGTTATTTCTGACAAGGTTTTGCTTTTTTGTAGGTTTTCAAGCAATAGACTACGAGAGTAAAATGTTAATCACACTGAAACTAGAAAATGAACCCCCAGTCTCAAAAACCCAGGAGATCCCTGTCTCTACCCTCTCTGTGTTTAGGGTTTTTGTTTGGGTTTTTTTGTTAGTAATTTGCAAATTAGTTGAAATTTTTTGTGTATTTTTTACAGAATTCCACGTGCCTTTCTTCCTAGTGGCCTTATCTTTGTTACTAAAGCACAGTAGCAGGAGGAATTAAAACACTGATTTGCAGATATCTGTCCTCAGGGCCAAATCCTGATCCCTTACTTCTGCAAGTAGACCCACTGACTTCCAGTGCCCCTGTTTGCATGAGTAAGAAGAGGTTTAAGACTTTCAGTCATAGTGGGTGACATTTACTAGTGATGCAGAGAGCCAAATATAGGTCCTTCCACACCATGTCAGCAGGGTAGGAGGTGTCTAGAGAGGGACCTTGAGCAGAGCCATCATGCTGAAGGAAAGGTCCTGGCTCCAGCCTTGGGCAGATGAGCAGGGAATGTTGGATGGACAGGCCAGAGAAGGGAGCCCCATGTTTACACAGACCCTTTGGCCAAATAGCCTGTGTGAGAGGGCTTCAGCTGCTGTTCAAGCAAGCAAGCAAGCTCCCATCCACGAGTGCACTTAAGCATGTATTTATATATCCTTTCAGAATATGCAGCATCAGCAATGTTGCTGAGAATTGCAGCTACACAAAGGGCTTGTGGGAGCAGCTGTGGTCTCTGCCTGGCTGGGGATGGGTCTCCTCTCTGTTAGCACTGTGCTGGGGACAGCAGAAACAGACAGGCTCTGGGCAGGTGGAACAGATGTTACCTCTCCTCCAGAGGAGTTTTTGTAGCATGGAAAAGCACATCCTTAAGCTTCAAAAATAATAATAAGAGTGCAGATATATAAAAATGACATGCTGTTAATCTTTGTGGGTTAGTTTTTTATTCTAATGTGAATATATACAGTAATGAAATCAGGTATTCACCCTCATCATGAGCCTAGTCTGAAGTCTTTGGAAGGCAATAGAAAATGTTTTTGTAAACTTCTCTGGGCTCCAAATGAGGCTCAGGACAAAATAAGATCACTTGTAAAGGACACCAAAGTGGAAAGGGAAGAGAACAGGGGGTAGCACATCCCACCCAGTCTGTTTCTGTGTCAGCTGATAACTGGTTCTGTGGAAAGCCTTTGAGGAATAAAGGCTTTTTTTCTGTGCCGTGAGCATGTCATAGGCATCTTTGATACTGTTTTGCACTATAATGAATATAGCATGTTTGATAAGGTATTCTCTGAAACCTTGAAGCTGAGCTCTGTTGGTAAGCGCTGGAGTTCATGCTGTGAGCCAGAGTCTCTAGGGCTGCAGGGAAAACTGCAGGAAAAGGGAGGAGCAAGTCTGCAGGGTGATACACTTTGCAGGTGTATCAGTGTCACTGATGCTCTACAAACAGAAGCAGCCCATAAGCATTTGGCTGTCCCCATGTGCCCCCAAGCAAAAAGGGTGTTTATGGCGAGTGCAAGTGGAGATTATCACAAGCAGAACATGGAGCTTTATGTTCCCCTGGCAGAACTTCCTTTGACATTCAGGGGATCTCTGCCTGAGCAGGGAATCAGATAGTCCAAAGTTCCCCTCTCTGCTCTGCTTGTTTAAGTATTTGCACAAGCAAATCCAGCACAAGCAATCTGCTTCCCACCTTTTCTTTGCCCATAAAACCAAGATGATGATGACAATTACAGCAGGTATATCTGCTTTCCATGAACTTTTTAAACTGTTGCGAAAATTAGGAGGACCCTGTATCATTATATTAATGAAGAACGTGTGCATGGCTCTGAAGGAGTTGTTTGGGACTTAATCTTTTGTCTGTGATGCTCAGACTATATTTGGAGGCAAGCTAGAGAGTATTTCAGAGGACTCTCTCAGCTATTGATGCAATCAGGCCTCATAACTGAAAAGACTGTGGTGTTACACCAGTACCTGTTACTTTTTTTTTAATTTTGCATTTGTTGTGTTACTGAGGTTCTGAATCTCATAGCTTTGCAGCACAGTTGATGTGAAAACTGTATGTTGTTACAGAGGTATCTATCTCAGAGTGTCTGGTACTTCTCATAGGAGACTTCCCACTCTCCAGTGGGAGCGGAGGATGTACATAAGCAGTGGTTTGGGACAAAGTAAGATTATTCTATTCTAGTCTTCCAGATATCAAGTAACTTATTTTATTATTATGTTTTACTCTTCCTTTCTCCCATTGAAAATAAGCGTCACTCCCTCCAGTAGTTATAACCTCATGTTTTCTGCAGGTACATATGCACAATATAAAGATTCATTGCACGGTACAGTGTTTTTAATATAGATATTTAAATAGTAGTTTTACTTCTACTGTAAAATAAGGGTCAGTTTTTATTATGTGGCCCTCAAGCAAGCAGGCTAACTGCTCTAAATAGACAGTACGTAGAGCCCCAAAAAGTGTCTGGGGCTAGATCTTTGGCTGCTGTAAATAAGGCATTGCTCCATTGATATCCAAACTGAGAATTTTATGTGGTGTGTAGGGGATATGGATGCTCATCTCCCACACATATGAATGGCAGTGAGCGTCCAAGCCCCACAGACAGTCCTTATTATCACATTCTGTTGTTTAAATGGAAGGTATGTCTATCTGGCATTCATGTTCCTTCTCCTCCTTCCCTTTCTGTTATGGATGAGAGTAAAGGATCATTTCAACTTCGCATATGTTTGTAACTTGTAAGTCCACTGGAAATATTACAGGAAACATTGCCAAATTCTACTTTTCTGGTTCCAGACGCAGCTTTGAAAAATATGTGTAAAGTTTAAGCAAAATTCTACAAAACACAATGTTAAAACCTACATTGTTCTTTACTACTTTTAATTAAAGCTGCCTCTGTTTTGCCCAATTTTGCAGAGAAACAGAAATACATTGGATTGAATGCTCTCTTTGGACTAATTGCAGAATTACTCCTGTGGTCTTATATAAAAGAATATTTTGGCTACATAAATCACAGACATCTATTGGCCAGGTCCTCGGCTGGGCTAAACTAGTACAGTTCTATTGACTTTAATGTCCTTTCCCACCAGCCAGGAATATGGTCCATTCATTTCACTGGAATTGGATCAGGGACGGATTTGGCCCAGTACATGGTGGCAGTATGAACCAGTGCACAAGGCTGACACTCTGACACTTAAAATCGAATGGTCACAGTCTATCAAAACATATACCTCTTTCCATTTATTGCTTTACCCTGCTTGTGGATTCAGGAAGACACATTCAAAAAGCTACTTTACCCAGAAGTAAGGCTGGAAGTAGTAGTAGTATCTAGTAGTAGTATCAATCCAAGTAGTATCAATCCAAGATTAATGACAATAATGGACTGATTCTGACCTCAAATCCTGAAAAATCACCTCATTAACTGTTTCCAGTTAAACTAAGCAGGACAGAATTTGGCCCTGTGTGCACAGGACCTGCTCCTGTATGTAGATTTCCAATACCTGTGCACTTCTAGCAAGGGCGGATGAACAACCAAGAGGGTACATCCCTTCAGTTTCATATTAAATATGTCTGCAAGACTCCTGGGGGCATGAATTGCCTGGTGCTTGTGGTCAAGAAGCATCTCAAATCATAAAAACAATAGTAATCTTACAAATCAGGAAACAAAAGTAATGACATTTTACAAGCAAGGAGGCCTGAAGTCTTCCTGTATCTCCTAGCAGTTACTATCTTGAAGGATGTTTTATACCTTACTTATACGTTTCATATAACTTAAAACTAGCTTCTTAAATGTCTGAACTCAAGGAAGGGGGTGAATCTTCTGACTTTCAGGATTCACATTCAGAGGATGTTTGTTCTTTTGCTGCATGTACTGTTTGTCCAGAACTAACCAGTTATTTCTGCGATATGGGTTTATTGTGCCTTACAACAGCTATGAAACTTAAGCAGAATGTATGCATTAGGAGGGAATAATCAGAAGTTACTGCACTGTTAGATGATGCCACCCCAGAGTGTATCATCAAACATATCTGTGCTTAATTACCCAACCAAAGAGATCTAAAGTATGTATGTTTGTTGTACTGTAATAGGGGTTTGTGCCTGGACAGTTAAGTGTTTTATTTGTATTCTGAGATGATGTGAACTTATTTTTCTAAACACTATACTGAATAAACTTTATATTTATACACATCTTGTGTAAATATATTTCTATTTTGACAGAATGTGAGGGCTTTGAATTTTGTGTTGGAAAAGCAATCTGAAGTAGAAACTCAGCTTTTAGTGACTTCGTTGTGAAGGTGATGGGAAATGGGGACATCTGTGCTCACCAGGGAATTGATCTAAAGCCTACTTAAGCTGGAATGAGAGTTTCTCTTGACTTGAGTGGATTTTGTCAGACCCTAACTTTCTTCTAAAATGTTAAATTAAAACCCATAAATTTTCTATTCCATATTAAACCTAGTTATTAAATCTGTGTCTCAAAGCCAAATAATTAAGTAGATACTATTGAAATAAGGTTCTGCCTACCAGTAACTGCTCCCATGGCATTGGGATGCTTTCTGTGCCAGGGTTTCTCTCTGGGTAGGTAAATTCCTGTTTGCTATATTTTTGTTGGTTGAAATTTTTCTTTGAAATGTTGCACTTGGTATCTAACCTGTTTTGGCAAGCTTTTGAGAGCAGTATGAAATTTATGTTCCCTTCATATTAAAGGATTAAAAGACATCACGATATTACTTTAGATCTGTGCTCCAAGTACCAGGGTTGCCAAGTTACAGTTTTGATGCCAAAATGCATTACAGTTCAAGCAGAGTAACGTGTCCAGGTGAAATAGTTTCCCTCGCTGAAGCTATACATACATTAGAGATACTTAACAGTCTGCACACACCAGTAGGAAACACTCTTTCACCTCTAATATTGTACTTAGGCTGTAAAAAGCAAGATGAGGTCTACAAGATTAATTTCTTTAAATAGTCAGGTCTAGTTGTGTATACCTATTAAATTTTTAATCACCAAGACATTACCTTTCTTTACCATTATTCACCATCCCCCCATCTTTCCCATGTGTTGCAGCTGCATTCCACTCACTCCATGCAATGCCACTGACAGTGACCCCAGCAGCAGAGCACAGCAAGCTGCCTCCCAGCCCTGGGAACATCTCTACCATCTCTGCCTGGGGGTGAGCCACCTCGCACTCCACAACTGCTGAAGTAAATCAGTTACCCTGGAGCAGCCCTAAGGTAGAGAGAGACAATTCCTTTCCCTTCCCAGAAGCACCATATGTGACTCAGTCCTCCTGTTCATAACGCTTCCCTTTGCTGTGCTTTAGTTTTGCCTGAGCAGTGGGGCTGTGATAATATTTTCCTGCCCTGCAGATAACAAGTTGCTGAATGATCCTTGGACAGCAGCACTATCCAAGCTTTGTTTGGGGCAGGAGCTCAGAGCCATCCTTCAACCTGGCTGCGAGCAGCTTCTCTGGTTTCTGCCCCATGACGCAGCTGGAGGGAGAACCACCACTCCAGCTGGGGATGTCCTCACTGGGAAGGGGTTTGTGGTTGCAGAGACCCCCCTGCACTTGACCAGAAAAGTACAGGGGTTTGAGGGCAACCAGGAAGTCTTGCCTTATACAAATGTCAGAGTTCTCCCTGAGCAGCCACCCATGCAGTATGCAGGATGAATCATGTCCTAACAGAGCACATTCCTGCTTTTTTGGAGGCCTTTGCAGATGTGTTCCAGGACACCCTGAGTGAGAAAACCACACACAGCCATAGCTACTTCTTCCATGGCAGCTTGTACACAGATGGAGAAAAGGGGGACAGCACCTTTAAAAGTGTAAGCAACCGGCTCCCTGAGGTCCCCCTTTCACATGGGGCTTGGGGATGCTGGAGGGAAGATGGGGAGCTGCCAAGGCAGTGGCAGCTGGGGACAAGGTGATAGTAGGGAGGCTCAGCAAGATGGGAGTTGCTCGTGATCTAGCAGGGAGAATCATAGAATCATAGGTTGGAAAAGACCCTTGGGATCATCAAGTCCAACCATCAGCCCTACTCTACAAGTTCTCCCCTACACCATATCCCTCAACACCACATCTAATCTACTCTTAAACACAGTCAGGGATGGTGACTCCACCACCTCCCTGGGCAGCTGATTCCACTGACTGACCACTCTTTCTGTGAAAAACTTTTTCCTAATGTCAAGCCTAACCCTACCCTGCTGCAGCTTGCAGCCATTCCCTCTTGTTCTATCGCTAATTGCCCGTGAGAAGAGACCAGCACCAACCTCTCTACAATGCCCTTTCAAGCAGTTGTAGAAAGCGATGAGGTCTCCCCTCAGCCTCAAACTAAACAATCTCTGCCTCAATCGTTCCTCACAAGCCTTATTCTCCAGGCCTTTCACCAGTTTCGTAGCCCTCCTCTGCACTCGCTCCAGCACCTCAATATCTCTCTTGTGCTGAGGTGCCCAGAACTGGACACAATACTCAAGGTGCAATGGACACAATACTCAAGGAGATGAGTTGAGAAGGGAGGCAATGGTGGAAGACAGTGCTTTTTATCCTCTTTCAGGCTGAATTTGCCCCACAGCCAGATCAGATGGGAATATTTCTGCTCCAAGAGGCAGAGGCTGTGTCAGTAAAACAAGATCTTAATATAAATGCTCGCAGCTTGGAAAGTGGAGGTCTCCTTACAGAGGGCTGCATCCTCCATTGTGGTGATCTCTGGCTGCAGAAATCTTTGGCTTGGAGCCTTAGGACAGTATAGCTCAGTTATGGATACAGATCACATTTTTAATATAAAAATACATTTTAGAAGAAATATGATTCCCAGAAACAGGAATTCATCTGCCAAACAGTGTGTGCATAACTGACTTTACGCTTAGAGGTGCCAGAAAGTTCAGGAATGAGACCAACAATAAAAACCAACACACGTGTGAAAAATGGACTACATTAAAGCCAGATTCAATAAAAATAGCACCTAGTTTATATGCTGCAGAAGCTGGCACACGCCTGCAAAAGCTGAAGGAAAAAGATAAAATGTTCAGAAGTTGCATGCAGTCCAGAGGAACTGAGCAGCACTGGAGCAGAGCTGATGGTTACTCAGTAGCTCATGTACATTATTCTCTTGTGTAAGTACTTGAATTCTTCATCCTGCTACTTCTCAGGCAGAAAGACCCAATTTGGAATACTTCACTCTAATCAATAAGCTTGTTTGTTGCAGCCAGAGTGCTTTGCCATAGATCTTCTGGTACCCAAATGGGCTCCAGAATGTTAAACTGCACCATTTTCTTTTCTACTCTGCAAACTGACAGACAGGCATGTTGGTGTTAGTGATGTCCCTTATACCTCTTGCAGGTCTAAAATGTAGCCTCTACCCCGAGGAGCTTTCAGCATACAGAAATAAAAGCCATCGAGCTGGGAGGGAAGAGGAGTGCAGGGAGAAGAGGTGATTTGCCTGGGGCGGTGCTGTCAGTGGGTAGCAGAGGCAGGTTGCAAAGCCAGTCTCTGACTCCCCCTGTTGCTTTGCCCACTGGCGCACACCACTTCCCCAGGAGCCCAGTCCAGCTCAGACGTAATGCACCCTGACAGCAGCAGGAGGACTTGCTGCTTACGCCAAAGCTGAGTTGGCTTCATTCATTTATGTACTATGTTTACAGCTGCCATTCTGAGGCCAACAGATAGCAACATAAACCACCAGCAAAGCCCTGTCAATAAATAGGCTGGCCCTGGACTGGGATCACTCAGCTTGCAAACACTACTGCTCCAGAAAAAAACCAATCTGCTCCTGCATGAATCACCCCATCAGGCTGATACACACGCAGGCCCCCAGCGGACTCCACCATCACCCACTTCCAGATCAGATCAAGGCAATTTGAGAAAATTTTTACTTACTCGCACCACATCCAAGGAGCTGAGGGACAGGGATGCTTATGTGAAATGAGGATGGGTTAGTCCAAGGTCTGAGCAGTGCATTTTAGTGTCCTAAGCTATTGGCTTCTTAACAAATCAATGAAAAATACTTGTACCCACATCCTAGGAAGATGCTGGGGATCTATTTACAGCTATTTACTGCTGCCTGAGCAAACAAGGGCAGGCAGAGGGATCAGAATGCATTTCTGGAAGGCAACACTTTCAGTACTAACTCAAGAACATTTGCAATGGACATACAAATATACAGTTTGCTTATGTTAAAAAACACTATCTGTTGTGTTGTGTGCATGCAGGTGGAAGTGAGCACTGACCAAACAGACTGTCAAAAAAAACCTACTTATTTTGAGGTTCACTATGCCTCTGCTCCCTCTTGCAGGCACCATATAACAGTGCTTGGAGGAGGATCATGCTCCAGCAGTATCAGTAAGAGCTGCAAATTCTAGGGGTGTGATATTGTTTGCATATGGAGGGTTTAATGCATGTAACACCCCTGTGTAATGACATTAGCTTCCTTAACGCTGCTATAGGCCTTCTCTTTCTCTTACCTATAAATGTTCTTCCCAGACCTTCAAAATTAATTGTCTGCAGCATTTCTGCTTCCTACATCCCCTACAAGGCTTCATCTCCCCCAGATTTGGCAAGAAAGCAGCCAACACCAGGCCAGATAATTTAGGATGAGGGTTGGGTGAAGGACAACAAGTCCGGCCTCCAGGTCAGAGAGCGCTTGGGTGGTTCAGCTGAGCGCTATGGCATCTTCC
This sequence comes from Jacana jacana, assembly GCA_013400555.1. Lineage (NCBI taxonomy): Eukaryota > Metazoa > Chordata > Aves > Charadriiformes > Jacanidae > Jacana > Jacana jacana. The sequence goes on from VZTM01042310.1 coordinate 45,660, forward strand.
CCATGGCTCCTTTTGCTTGAGAACCCTCAGGACTCCACAGATAAATGCCCAGGGGAGCATTTAGGGGCTGCTCTCATTTGCCATTTTCTCCACAGGCCCTCATCCCCACTGACCTCTGTGTTATAAAGGAGGTGGGACCCAAGACTCCCCAGAACAACAGTACCTGGAAGCAGGCTGCTGATAGCAGCCTATTTCCAGGTATTGCTTTATCAAGAAGAGCCCAGCCTACCTGGAAGTTCTCCCAAAAGCACAGGACATGATGAATACCAGGCATGGTTGCCTTGCACTGGCCGGCAGCACTGCTGGATGCTTGGTCCCAGAATGGAGATCGGGTCGTGCCAGCCAGCCCACCCCAGCCTTGACCAGGGAACTGCCAACAATTTACTGGCCTGATAGAGAGGTGCCAGTCGGACATTTGGCACCTCCTGCTATGCAAGACATTGGGGCTGGCAGTCTCAGTAAACCCCTTCTGTCCTTAGCTTCTAGGAAATATCTTCTTATAGCTACTGGGAGTATTGTTCAAACCAAAGTTAGGGCTAACCTGACTATCAAGCCAGGAGAGTTTCATCTCAGTGTTTTGGAAATGTCAGTCCCAGCAAATGAGACTACTTGACCAGTTGCTCTTGGTTTGTTTGTCACCTAGTAATGGCAGCAAGTAACGCTAACATATATGCAGCTCAGAATTGCTCCTGTTCCTTTCAAATTTCCCCCCAAAGATCTGAATCTTTACAGGTTAGGTTACAAAAGCAAGATGTTTTCACATGAATGATGCCCACAAGAACAAGGAGTAGCCATGTGATGATGGACCTGGAGAATTAACCCCTCAGATTAAAGTACAGTGTAGATAATATTTCTGTTCATTTCTTGAATATTCTCAATTCTTAGGATCTTTTTATAAGCTGTGATAAATGAACCATTCTTGTGAAATAAACAGTTGCTATTAACATAGACTCTCAAGATTGGAAGGCAATACAAGAGCCCTACCTAAGCCCAAAACTAGACAATACTCCTGCTTAGGTTTTAGCAGAGGCAAGTGCAGTGTAAGAAACACCTCCTGGCTTGTAAGCTCTGCTTCCATTATAGACACAACACATGTTTCTGTACAAGGGTCTCCATCCTGTGAAATTCATGCAGAATTGCTGCCTTGTCTTCCAGTTTTTTCTCACCTTGGTGTAATGTCTGTAACTAATAAGCATGTCCTCTCTCAACATCCAAGATGTTCCTGAAAATACTGACTAGCACTGTGCTGAGTAGAAACATTTGCTCGAGAGTTTGTGGTATTTTGACCTGAAACCATGAGATAATCACTGTTTCAGAAGAATTTCCCACCCATCCTACAGGGGCTTTGCCTAGATTACATTTCCTCAGTTTGTTAGGGCATGGAACAGCATCAAAAGGCATATGGATACCAAGTTGTGCCACATCTAATAGCTCTTCCCTTTCCAAATGGCATATCATGTTGTCAAAGGCAACTAGGTTGGCATGACATAATTTGAGAAACCTACTTCATAGCTGGTAGAAACTCCTGGCAAGTCTGTCAGTAATGATACATTCCAGCTAATACAGGATTGAAATCTCCTGGCCCCAGGTCTCTGTCTTAAACCTAAGCAATGTTCTGATTTGCCAACTTTCACAATTTATGAGCTTTGCAGTATGTATTAGCTGGTGAGAGAGGGGAAATAGGCAGGGGAATTATGGCCACAGCTTCCTGCTCAACTTCATTCTTAAGTTCCTGGTTTTAAGAAAAAAATCAGAAATCTGGAGGTGCTGAAGGTCTCCAAACCAGAAGACATATAAATACTATCTATCTAACTGTATATAAGTATTTTATCTCAAAGTTGGTGTTGTGATTTCAGGGCCAGCCTTATGCCTTCCAAACCTTTGGGTCTGGTAACACTTTGTGCAACGAGAAGACACTTAAGAGAGCAGGTCAGGATATCCAAAAGGTAGTGGTTTAGAAATAAAAAAATAAATGGTCTACAAAATCACAAAAATATTTGTCAAAGCTGCGTTTGGATCCAAATTTTTATAAACTTAAAATTAGATTTCTGAGTGAATTTACTAAACTATTTCAGTCTAATCAGTAAAGGTAAAAGCTGATTTCTAGAATTCTCTGTATAACTCAAGAAACATTTCATGGATCTAAAAACTAGCCCCCCAAATAGCATACATTTCTTAAAATCACCACTTTTAAGACCAGGTTTGTTTTTAAGGATTTCAAGCAAAGTCTTTCTACATCCCTGTATAACTCAGGTAGGATTTCCAGATCATCCCATCCCTGGCAGCTCCCACTAAGACTGGCAGCACAGGCAGTCCCATACCAGGTTCCTTAAGGCCCTCATTCAACACCACTCCTAAATGCACAACCTGCATTTCATTTTAGCCATAAATATCATAAGCAAGTGGCTCCCAGTTGTAAGAAATGGTTGTCAGCTGAGTTATCACAGATAGCAAAGACAAGCTGAACCTCAAGGGCTGTGGGAAAAAAGACAGGGTAGTAGGGAGAGAAACGTTCATCACATGCTCTGTATTAGCTACCACCTTCAACCCTGGCCCAGGAAAACTCTGAAGCGTTTGTTCTCCCAGAGAAACTCAGTCAACTTTGGGATTAAAAATTTTGTTTGCTGCAACAATAACAAGATGTTGCAAGAAGAAAAATCACTGGGCTGCTCAGCTCACTCTGAGTTTTAAAGCTTTGGCCTAAAATAGTAATTTGAAAGGATAATAATGTTTTTCCTCTGGCCCTGACTATAACGGGGGTTGAAATGTTCCAAATGCTTGTATTTTAGCAAAATAAGAGGGAAGGAGCACAAAGAGAAAGATGGGTTATCCGTTATTTTTCAATCCTGACTCAGAGGGAATTTGAACTGTAACTGTCTCTCAAGATTAGCTGATGTAAACTACTGGGAACCAAAAATACAGTTCCTAAACGTCCGGATTTCTAATTCCCCATCTGTACAATGGCAGTAACAGCACTTCCCTCCCTCTTGGGGAGAGGTACAGCCAAGCTACAACTCACTCAAAATATTGAGGGCAGACTCTACTGATGGAACAGATAATATATATATCATATTTATATAAAACAGATATAATATATATGTGGTTTTAGGATGCTATTAAACTTACCACTTATCCAGATGAATTCTCAGAATTGGCTTGGGTGCTCAATCCCTCCATAAGCTGTGCTAATGGTACCCACTGTCCTATTCTTGTCCACCTGCTGTACACTGGTGCCAGGAAGGAGGGTGACCGGGGCACAGCAATAGCACTCTGCTGCCTGATTCCTTTGAAGAGGCCTTTTCCTTCCTACTTCAATAACATTTGCCCAGTTCTGCTTCTCTGCAGGCCACATACAGAGAAAGGAAAGTTATTTATGAGATTTTCTTCTTCACATCTCGCTGGTCTGTTTTAGCTGTTAGGAGGATCACTCTGTACCAGTGGTGATGGAACCATGCCTGGACACTGCTTTACTGCCTGGCAGTACATTTTAGGAGCCATTGCTTGCACAAACCTGACTTCTACATCTTTTATTCCTTGCCTCCCAAATCTTCCAGCACAGCTCTGCACCCTACAACATGTTCTTCCCTCTTGGAAGTGGTTGTTACCAACCCACCTGATGGAGCTGCCACAGTTTTTCTGAGCAGCCACTTCCACCATCAAATAGATCACACTCACAAATCATTGTCTAGAAAGTCTGCATGGCATGTGGCTTAATTTTCTTTCCCCTAATATGAAATCCAATCCAAAATGCAAAGATTAATTTATTAATCTGTGTAAATCCTATTAATAGCATTTACTCTGTTGTGCTCCCATTCACATTTTAACAAATCTGTTTAGAGTGGCTTGGTTTTCCCTCATCTCCTGCAGGATCTTTGCATTTGGGTGCAGTCACATCTTCATGAAATAGCTGGCTAGGAATGGCGACTTGGGCTTTACAGTCATCTCTCATGTTTTAATTCATGTCCCATGGTCCAATATGTTCTGGATCAAAGCATTAGTGCTGCAAATCACCGAAGTGCCAGCAAAGTTAAAGGGATTATACAAAGGATCACACAACTTCAGTGTGGAAAAGCAGAACACATAACCATCCTCTCCCTCATTATCACTGGCTTCTACACCCACTCCCACTGTTCCATACACAGCTCCCAGCGGCATTGCAGTGACTCCATTCTGCCCCAGACACCTTGCTCAAAACTGAACCTAGTCCCAAGCGAAGGACCTGCCTGTGGGATAGAGGCAATGGACAGCCTCTGGAGCCACTGGACATGTTCACACCAGCTTCACACACATCCTTCGGTCACCTCTGGGTTTAAGGTGTCATGCCTGGCACCAGGGCTTGCCTTGCTGTAGCCCAAGTCACTCCCGAGCTCAGTGCAGCCTTTCAAAGAGAAGACCCTCTGTTCTCCTATAGAATAAACCATTCTCTATTTGAAATGACAATATGTACTTTTCCTATAGTGGACTCCAGCAGCTTCCTCCATTGCAGTCACAGTTAGAGGGGTCAGCACCAGAAATGGGAGAGGAGGAGACAGGGCCTTGTATGCCTGGTTCCAACTTCCTCATCAAGCTGTGCACTAATTAGCTAATCCCCCTCCATATGGCTGTCCCCTTATGCTCCATTTCATCACGATCCTGGTGTCCTTGTAACATTGCACCTTTCAGCAGGAGCACAGCCTCAACCTGTCCCCAGCACACCAGCTTCATGCCAAGCCGTCTTCATGCAGCCAGGACCATGCTGCTACCTTGGAGTAAAGAGTCCTCCCATGCCCTTAGGCCAGGCTGAGATTTGCCAAAACCATCCCTTGGGATGGTCTCTGTGCTGTGGTCACTCCTGACCTCCCCTGGCAGGCGTCTGGCACCTGCTAATGAGTCCCACTCCATGTGCCAGGCAGCAGAGGATGGATGCAGGAGGAAAAGGCTTACCACCCAATTCCCCCCCACACCCCGAAATGGGTAGCTCCCCAGACTTACTGGCCAGACAGTTTAAATGGAGAATGGGAAAACATGTGAACTGTATCCCCCTGAAAATCCTCTCAGATCATGCCCCATCCCTGGAAGGATTCAAGGCCAGGCTGGATAGGGCTTTGAGCAACTTGGTCTAGCAGGAGGTATCCCTGCCCGTGGCTGGGGGTTTAGAACTCAATGATCTTTGAGGTCACTTCCAACCCAAGCCATCCTGTGATTTTATACCCTGGAAGACCCCATTCATTTTGTGCATCCAAGGAGCTCATAAGCCACCTTCTTCTCCCTGTTGTTCACAGTCCTTGAACGAACATGCAGGAGAGCTCACCTCCCCATCTGCCAGGAAGGTATGTCTGAAAGGTGACCTTACCTCTCTGCTACTCTTCAAACCCTGCCTGAGAACAGACTCACAAGCTCCAGCTGCTTGTGCTGGTGCAGAGTTGGGGTTTACTGCCTGTCTCCAGGCTGGAGTCTGCTGCCTTGTCGTGGTCTTGGCAGAGATAGTGATGTGTCCTCTTCATGGTCATCACAGAGTACCTCCTAGTGTACCGATTTACTCTGCAGTACCTGGTGATTTTAGCTAGTGGTTACAAATGCAGCTGCTAGGTTTTGTTCTCATGCCTTTGTTATGGGAGACAGATATCTTTTGGAAGTGATAAGAAGGACAGGCAAGAGAGCCTCCTGAAGGTGAATAGTCGGGTTAAAAGCCCAGATCACAATGAGTTTTCCAACCTGGCTTGTTCCAGCATTTGGCTTCAGAAATTCAGGGTTCAATCTCCTCTATAAAGTTTGGTGTTGATCCTTGCAACTTGCTGCAGCACCTTGGGCTTCTACTCAGCAGTTACCAGGAGGTGCAGTGGTGCTTTGTGGTTCAGGGGTACAGCTTGAGATGCAGGCAGTTCTGTCACAGGAAATATCCGCATCACCTGATGTAGGTGTGCTCTGGGGCTAGGGACAGAAAGTTTCCTTCAAACCCTTTTCCACCTACCTGGAGTGTAAACTTTCTGTCATGGAACAGCCTTTCCTCTCTCTCCAATGCTGAGTTGCACAGGACCCTGTCTTTAGGGAAACCTCCATGAGTCACAGTGATAAAACTCACTTCCAAATTAATTTTAACTGAAGAATTTAAAATGGACTTCTGTATACAGGACCATATGTCCTGAACCTTGTTAACTCCCTGTCCTCTATGCATAAACGCAGATAAGCTGCCAACACACTCCTCAAGTGCAGCCTGCAGCTCCAGCAGTCCTGCTAAGGTTCACATGCTTGGAAAGAAATTATAGTGATGCCAAGAGTGGCAATGACCATGCTGTCTTTAAAGCACAGGAATGCTTTGGAAAGTGAGTGTGTACAAAAATAATAATAAAAAAAAACCAAATCTTTCGTTATATCCTCTTGCTCAGCCAAACAGCTTCTCCAGGTACCCATCTATTACATCTAGTAACAAACATGAGTTTCTACTGTAATGACCTTACCTCAAGAAGCATAAGCCCAAGAGGACTCCCAGATGCACTTTGGGAGTAAGTGGAATTGCTGAAAAGCTCCCTGAATTGAAGTGACTTCACTTGGTATGAAAAGAACTGAAGAAAAGAGGAGAGGAGAAAAATACAGCAGTAGATTAGGCACTGTGACCTGATTTATTTGAGGCACAAAGGACATGAAATAGAACTGAAACTCAAATTTAATGAAACGAAGCGACAGAAAACCTATGTGTAACTAGCCTAAAGGATTCACTGCCACAAAGTATCATGGAGTCCAAGAGCTTGTCATTGAAATTTTTGAAATATTTATATATACACACACCTATGGTCTCTCAGGGCTGGAAAGGACTTAACACCGCTATTCAATCTTTTCACAAACCAAGACAGGATCAAATAAATGTCTGTATTTTCTGACAGATGTTTGTCTAGACCTGTTTTTAACAGAATCTTCCACCTCCTGGGGCAATTTATTCTGACTCTTCCATTTCTTCTTCAACTTTAAACACACATATATTTATCTCAGCAGATGAGAAAGCAGTCTCTTAGGACTTGCACATCAAAAGGCTTGTTACCTCATTTCTCATGTCAAGATCTTTATTGCAAACAATGTAGGATCTCAAAAGATCCCAACTGGACCTGAGACGGCAGGCTGAGCTTGTGGGACCTGCAGATGGAAAAGGCAGGGTAAATTAATTCGTTTACTTGTTAACCCATCAGGTTTGGACTGCTGATAAAAGTGTAAGTAACTCTTGCATACTCCATTTTTATACTCAAACATTAAGTGCTTCTGCTTTCAGTAAAATAAATACACTTTCAGCTTCCTCAGCAGCCACCTCGGAAGAGATGCTGTCCTGTCAATCTTAAGTAAGGCAAAAGAGGGGATGAGGAATGAGGCTGCACAGCTGCAGTATGCAAATGAAAGGATGGAGAGTAGCACTTTTCCAGCCCACCCTGGATATCTATTACCTCCGCTTTTGGACTGACAATGCACCAAATGTTTCATTGCCTTGGGGCCTTACAAAGCTGACCAGCTTTTTTAGCTGAAAGCACTAATGTAGAAAGTCAATTGGGAATTAATTATTTAATGTGGTTCTCATTGGTAGAAAGCTTCTATCCCTCCTGCATCTCAGCTACCATTATACATATGTTGCTTTCTTCAGACTCCAGTGATTAGACAGCAGTGGAAAATTACAGCTAAATCCTGTTCCCACTTCCAATGAACTCCATTTAAATCAACAGATTTGCACTCAATAACTAAAAGCACAGTTTAGTCCCAATGCTATGAAAATGTTGTTTGTGACAAAAAAGGTAGATGGATCTTGGCATCTCCATTTCTGAAAATAAGTTGTCTCATACCTCTGCTCCCAACCCCTCCTTTGACAGGCAGCAGAAAACTATTCCTATTTAAAAATTAAAATCTGCCCCAGTAGCCCTATTAATAGGGAATCAGAACAAAATCCCTTTAATGTGGCTGTTTGGATGCCTTGCTAGAGGAGACAGAAAGGTGTATCCTGAGTCCTCACCACATGTTGGTTCAGTTCCAGCTTCTCAGGGATTCTCAAGATAAGCATCTACTTCATTTAGAGCCTTTCTAGTGATGATCTGTGTAGAAGCAAACTGTCCTTTTGAAGATCTCTGTGTAACAGCTGCATACCAGAAAGTTCCAACCAAGTTACTTTAAGAGTATTCATGTATTCAAGAAATAAAGGTTGCAAAATAAGATTCTGCAGCAAGGCTGAGAAGGGGCATGAAATTATGCCGGCAGCCACCACATATGGGAAAATGGTAACTTCTTCCTTACTGTCACCACCTCCAAATCATTATGGATGAAGCCCCAACATAGTGAATTACACCAGGAATTAATATAGTGTGTCTTATATTTGCAAACACAAAATATACTGGGTTTGCTTTTTTTCAGGTCTTCAGGTGAAAAAAATATGACTCTACAGATGTGCTTTTCTAAGATCCAGTGGCATGAAACCTGAAATACCCCAGCAAGATTCAGGAGCAAGAAGTTTTAATCACCATGGAAGCACAACACTTCTGAAGGCCTACAAAATTATATACCCAGGTCTGAAAAATGTACATTTATCCATCTGGGCAGATCTGCTGATAAACAGAGACAACCCATTTTCTCCTGGAAAGCTGCGTTATATGTTGTTTGAAAAAATAGTCAGTCATTAGAGACAGATTTATGCTGGGAAAAGAAAGAATAAAAAAATACAAAACAAAGTAAAACAAAACCAAACCCCCACTGCTGGGAGAGGTACTCCGTAAGGGAAAATTAAAAGGCAGCATGTAAGTATTCCTTTCATTTAAATTATTTCCTACAAATTCAGGAAGCAGAGCATCTCTCAGGGCCAGACAGAGGGTAGACAGGGTAGCCACGATGGAGGCATATGGACACCCACCCAGGGCACAGACAGAGCAGAGGACCCCCAGACCTCAGCTTACACAAGGTGACCTTTCCCCTCTCTAAAATTTCAAAGCTGGTATTGCTGCAGCTGAACAGACTGTGTGCCATATGTAACATGACCTCAGCTCTGCTCTGCCAAGCCACTGATGGCATCACTAATGAGAGGTGAAAGGTCCCTGGTTCAGAAACCCACCAAGGCAGGGGGTGCAGGATGGGCTTCTCAACCCCTTAATCCCACAGGCAGACACCCACTGCCCTGCCGCAGGGCCCAGTCACCCTCCCAAAATTACATGCACCCCCATCCAAGAGGCTGGCAGTTCCTCTTCACTTGGTCCAACCACAACCGTCACAGTCCCCCAGCAATGAAAATATTTGTTTGGTGCCCGAATGCAAAGTATGTAAGCAAACAGAGCCCCGTATGTAAATCCTAAAGCTGGTCCCTGTTGCTGGCATCAGCCAGGTGGGCAAGATGGATTTGGGCTTGAAGATGACAGAGGGAGGGGGGACAAAGAATACCAAAAAGGGCCGGGTTTGCACCCACCATGTCACACTGCAGCTGCCAAGACAAGGTGGCTGGGCCTTGGTGGGGGCTCTGTGGGAGGAGGGGGGGGGAATGATGGGGTCACTCTGGTACCCCCTGGAGGCAGCACTGTCCCTGGGCTGCGCTCTTTGACCTGGGGAGAACCGGCAAAAGTGGAAGTGGGAAGCCTGGCAGCCCCTTTTCCAAAACAGCTTTTTTTCCCCTGACATTTTAATTTAATTTTTTTCAGTGTTTTTGCAGGAAAATCGTTGCAATATCTTGCATTAAAAAATCAACCACTGCACTTTTTTTTTTTTGGTGAAAATAGAGAGTTTGGTTTGGTTTGGGGTTTTTTGCACCTGAGTGTCCCACGGGAGCTTGTGTGTGCACTCGTGGGTGAGTAAGCACACACGTGAGTGGGTGGTGCACATGGGTGGATTTTGGAGTGCCAGCAAGCAGTGGAGGGCACACAGTTGTGTATTCACACATCGGTGGTGAGTGCACACCAGAGGGTACGCACACGGGTGGGTGCGCACGGGGTGTGGATGCAGGTACTGGGCTGCAGTGCCGCTGACCCGTGGCCCCTGCCAGCTCCTTCCCACCCACGGCTCCCAGCTGCGAGCAGCTTCCTCAGGCATGCCCTCCGCGCTTGCGCTTTGTCCCACGCGAAACCGTGAGGTGCCGGTCGCCGGGGAGGAAAGAGGGCATCCTTGGTTTGTTTCGGTTTTGTGAATGGCTTGTTTATAGCAGCTGTGCCGCTGAGGTATAGCGAAGACCCACACACAAACGCAGTACATTTATCCCACCCGCGGCCGTGCTCCTGCCTCCCCACGCAGGGCTGTCTTCAAGTGTCGCTGCTTTTCTGCTGCGCTTTTTACACGCATCCCGGCGCAGAGAAATTAAATTATTCGTTTCAAATACTTATTCCGCGCACCACCACCTCAGAACACCCTCATTTCATTCGGTCGCAGACGAAGCTGCCTACGCCTGTTGGGTTGCGCGGGGACATAGTCGGCTGCCGGCCGCAAAGCGGCTGCAGAGGGGCAGAAGGGGGGCAACTGGGGCGTGTTTTATCTCCCACGGAGGAACCGCACCTCTGGGAAACCTCCCGCCAGTACGGGGAAGCTTGTGCTGTGAGGCGAGCAGCGATCGATCCCACGGCAGCCCAGCACCTAGTTTGGCCGCAGCCTAATCCGAACTGCATTATCTGATTTAAAAAAAAAAAAAAAAAAAAAAAAAAAAACACAACAAACGGGGGGGGGAGATGGAAATTGCAATTAGCGTTTTCTCGGGTTACGGCAAATGCCATTATGCTAAGAAATGGGAAGGAGAACAATGCCGCGAAAATCGCGAGTCGCCTTGCTAATAACGCGCTTCTGCTCCGCGGTCCCTGCACGCCCGCAAGGGCTCCAACCCCCCGGCGTGGGGCAGAGCCCGGGGCGCGGGGGGAGTGGATACTCCCGGTGGCACTGCGAGGTTCGGGGAGATACCCCTTTTCCCCGGGGGACTGCAACTGATCGACGCTCCGGAGATCTGTGGTTACCCGGGGGTCACATCACGCACACGGACTGGAACGCGGAGGGGAGATGCAGCGTAGCCGGTGGCGACTGGAAGGCAAGCTGGCAGGTTTCCGTGCAGAAGAGTTAAACCCCGCCGTTGTCCTTTGATTTGGGAAACGGCTCATCCAATTCAATTCCTGATTATTCAGTGGCCGGCTCGCTCGCTCCCTCTCTCCCCACACCAGCCCAAACATCTTGAAGTAATCAGCAGCTGAGAACGGAGACGTCCCCCTGGCATCTCAGGTTAAAGAAGGAGGTCCAGGAAAATGTGGTAGAGCCATTACAAGAAACCTGAGATGCATTCATCAGAGACTCCAATTGCCATCGCATTAGGATTGATTAGAGACCAGCAGTACCGTAATGACCCGGAAAGAGGGGCATACGGGGATTATTAATATCAGATTTCTCGGGGAAAAAAAAAAGAAAAAAAAAGAAAAAAAAGAGAGAGAAGTAAAGAGAAAAAGAGAAAGGAGAAATGGGGAAAAAAAGAGGATCAATTTAAAAAACAAAAGGTCATCGCGGGATTGCTACTCGTTTGCAGACCTACCTGAGGAGCACAGACACCGGCCAGCCGCACAGACGAGAATGTATCTAACTTCTTGGGAAGAAAAAACAAACAAACATGGGAAAAAACACCTCTGGACCCCTTGAAAACGCCCGCTTCCGTACACTGCTCGCACCGAAACCCCCCAGCACCACAACCCCGGGGCTGCGCGGGCGATAGCGCGGGTTGCCGTGGCCCGCTGCCGGGTTCACTCACCCGGGTCAAAGGAAGCCCGTCACCGGGCAAGCGACAGCAAGGACAAGTTAAGGACCCTCGAAAGAGGAGCAAAGAGACCTTGGTGGTTCGTCTCCTTGTCAGTTCCCTGCGCCAAAACAACTCAGCCCCTCCTGGTCTCGGTTTAAACGTAGCTTACTGGATAATTAACTCCATCTTTCCAGCCCTGATTTAACTGTTTATTTAGTGTCACCCCGTATTACCATCACTAGCACTTTCCATTGAACAGGAGGAGCTGGAGGGTTTCACGTCCCCAAAGGAAATTCTCCGTAGCCCAAAAGGAAATTCTCCGTAGCCCAAAAGAATTAGCATCCAGGAGGTACATTAGCGAGCAGAAAAGAGGGGAGGACGAGGTCCCACAGCAAGAGCAGGAGAACATTAGGGTGTGGGGAGACAGATACAACGGTCCTCGGAGAGAAAAAGCCAACGCGTGATCACCTCTAATCCTTTGAAAAATGTCCCGGTAAGTGTGCGAAGAAAGAGCCCTTTGTGCCCGAGGGATCGCCCCCGCAGGGGCCACGCCGGGAAGGCCTTATGATTATCCTGCCCCCGTCCCGTCCCGTCCCTCTCGCGGCAGCCCCCGGCCCAGCTTGACCTTGCGCGGGGTGGGGGTCCCTCGTCGCTGGGCACCCCAGGGGCGCGGAGGAGGGAACACGGGCAGGGACACGGCCCCCGCCCCACGGACACCGGTTTTGTTTTTACAGGTGCCTGGAGGGCAATTTACTAACACGTAATTAAAGGTTGCACCGGTTTGCAGGCGCGTCGGGCCAAAGGCTGTTGCAAGACAAGGGGGGCGCATATGGAGAGGGGCTTGTCCTTCCTCATTAAAAAAATAGAATAATAAAGGGGAGGAAGAGAGAGAGAGAGAGAAAGAAAATACAAATCCTTTATTGTTTAGGAATAAGCCGGGGAAGCTGGCTGTCTCCCCTGCGCCTCGCATTCGGCAGGGAAGGCAGCGCGGATCCGGTATCACGTTGCAGATTCTCACTCGAGATAACGAAATGCGATCTATTTTTCAGAACAGCAAGTGGATGGGAAAGGAGCCCTCTACAACACAAACCTCATTGACTTAATGGGTTGGTTTTGGATTTCGCCTTCGAAAGGTTCGGAAAGCGGCAGCGTTGTGTTACTGCCACGCCGGCTCCCAGCCTCCAGCCCCGGTTATCATCACGGCGAGACGGGTCCCCGAAAAAAATACCGCTGATCTTATTTTGTTGCGCTATTCATTTCCTCCAGACCCTCACACTTAAAGAAAAAAGATATTTTGGTTGGGGAAGAACTTTATTTCTAAGGCCGTGGCCAGGGAGAGAGACAGTCTTGTTCGGGTTATTTTTTCTTGCTTTGTTTTGGTTTATCTGGTGAAATCGAAGAAAGCCCGCAGAAGGTTGTGTGGCATCCATCTTCATCTTCGTTCTGCGCTGCATAACATTGCATCGAATAAATAAACGACTAAATTAATTTCCCGCACAAACGGAGCCGGTGGGCACCCCGTCAAGTGAGGCTCAGCGCGGAGGCCCTCGCTGCCACGCAACGGCCCACTCGGCCAGCCGCCGCCTCCTCTCCGCGGGCGCGGATGTGCCAGGCCCTGAGGGCGGAGGGAACCCCATGGGGGACGGGGCGGGGGGGCGTAAGACAAAGGAGGCTGCTCCTTTTCTGCCGAAAACTAAACGGCGAAAAAGCAGCTGGCGGCAGCTCCGCGCTGTTATGTTGTTTCTTAGTTATTGCATTGGTTTTGGGGGTTGTTTGGGGTTGGTTTTTGTGTTTGGTTGGTTGGTTTTGGGTTTGGTTTTTTTTAGCGGCTCGAAATAAATTTTTGGGGTGATTTTCAAGGGGTAATGGAATAGGGTGGTTTGGGAATCCATTTAGCTCTTTTCGTCGTCTAGTCAAAAGTTTCCACTTTTTAGAAAAACCAGCCCTGGGCAATAATTAACATTGCTGCTGACCGGTTCTCCTCAGCAGCATGTAATGCCCAGGTAGACTCCGGTGAATCTGTCCGCTTCTTGTGTGAATTTTGGTGACACAGAAGATTAAAGTCCGCTCGAAAATCGCGAGGAACCCTCGGCTCAGCCCTTGACCATCCTTGTCAACCCCGCCGTCGGCTGCATCGGGAATATACTCGTATTTCTAGCAAAAGCGGTGTTTGTTTTGGTCGGCCTTATAAAGGGGGAAAAAAAATAAAAATAAATAAAAAAAAGTGAGGGCAAGAGTAAGTCACTCTCTATAAAATGGGAAGGACCTTCTTCATCTCCACTTTGTATTTTTCTCCTTCTCATCCTGAAGGTATAAACCCTCAGGTCCGTGCTTTTCCCAAACTGAGCACCTTACTGGAAAGGGGGGAAAGATTAAAAATTAATAACGATAAAAAGGAATGACGGGGGAGCCCATCTCCCAGGCTGGTCAGGGCACTTCTCCTCCAGGACGTAGGGGCAGGCGGCTGTGAGCCCATGCGTTATAATTCTGCGCACTTGCTCCAGACTTTAGGGTATTAGTTGATTTTAGAGCCGGGTTTAAAGCTCCGTTCCGGTCCCCACACAGCTGCCTTGTCAATAAGGATCTGTTCCAAGCAGACATTCCTTCTGGGAGGACATTGCAGCTCTTTAAGACCTCATCTGCAACATCATAAGTACTAAAATAAAATGGCAAGGGAAAATTACCAGACACATGGTCGTGGGATATAGAAGCTCTCGGACTCCAGTTTACATAGTAAAGTCACTGTACAGACTGGGTGGCAGGGGCTTATTTTAAACAGTCCCGAGACGCGAAGCACATGGGGAAAACAACAATCTGGATTCAGGAAAATATCGGAACCAGCCTTTCCAACATCGTATCGCGAGGAGGGGAGCAGGCAAAAGCTGCGGGCAGGGACGGGGCAGTGGGTGCTCTGCCGGCCGCGGCTCGGAGCTCTTCGCCTCGGCCGCAAACGGGCTGCTTTTACCTTTGAGCATTTAAAGTCAAATAAATTCGAATGTCTTCAGTGAAGACAAACAAGTTTTAAAGAGCCCCGCGATGGTTATTAGCAGCCGGGGAGAAAACTCGTTCTTGAATCAAGAGCGTTCTGAAGTGTGCTTAAAATACTGGTTTCGACTTATCTAATCAAAGATAAATACTGCCGTAAAGACACCCTCTTCCAACCGCTCCCCTGCCCTTATCTCACCGCATTGTCCTCATCTCCCTGCCTCTCCTGGCTACTGACAATAGATTATCTTTGCTTAGGAAGCCTAATTGTTTTCTAATTTTTCAAATAATTGCTTTTGAGCGAGGTGTACAAATGAAGATTGGGCTAATTAACGCGCCGCCGCCCGGTGCCGTTTTGCTGCCCGCTGCCCGCACGACTTCCTCGCGGGCTCCGCGGGGCCACCCCGATCTGCCGGGAGGGGACACCCCCCACCTCCCCCCAAAGGCCAAGCGGGGCAGTGCGGGGGGCAGAAGGGTCTGATGG